>JAJOOI010031840.1:0-24476 GCA_029582585.1 Solanum bukasovii | reverse complement strand
TATATATATATATATATATATATATATATATAAGTTTTTAAATATATCATAATTATTTAAAAAAATATTTTGAATAATGCCTAACTCATATAATAATAAAGTCGTGTCATTACTAGGCATACGATCTTCATTAAATTATGAATATTTTATCAAATTCTTACAAAATAAAAACACAACTTATCATGACTAAAGAATTAGGACATTTCTTTTTTTTGAAAAATACTAAAAATATATTCTTATCAAATTTCAACTTAAAACGAACCTTTATCTTTTTTAACACGAATGATTTAACAACTAAAAAAAATTCTTAGACAAAAATTATACTCTTAAACCTCTAACACTGTACCGATGATAACTTTAAATACATAGGGTATTACAATACATTATGTTTCAGATACATTGTTTATCTAATGTATCATTTTGTAATTAATAATAATGTATCTGATGCAATATGATTGTGAAAAAGGTTGTGTGTAAACTGTAATAAAATATAGTTATGAATGTATCACAATAAATAAAAATTAATTTTTCAAATAGATACATTGGATTTGTTAAGTGTCGAACATATTATCAACTAAGTACAATTACTATGAAAAATGAATTTTGAGTGTGTATGCATGAATGAATTAGAAACTGAATATTATGAGACTTTTGTATCATATTATATAAGACACAAGTATAAAATAATAGATGCTGAAAATAGAAACTGAATATATTGAAAATTAAAGTCAAAATAAGTAAAAAAAAATTAGAGAAACACTCTAAAACTTGAGTAGAAGTATCTTAAAACAATTTTTTTAAAAAAACACTCTAAAACTAGAGTTAATGTATCTTCAAACTCATAACTCTTTAAAATCAGTATATTCAACATTAACCAAATCTTCTTGAGCTAGTGTTGTGATATGACTCTTAGACTTTGGTGGATCATCATTGTCACTAACGATTCTTGTCTTAGCTTTTCAGTATTGTATTTCCATAATAGAGTTGCATATCGTTTATGGAGGCAATCGGATCTGAAACATTGAATGGAATATGGATTTCATCACTAAAGAACTCAACAAATGCAACTACAAACAGTTCACAATCCCTTCAAAATGAAGAATATAATGTATCTGATACACATTAAATAAGACAATTTTGATTGATATACCATTGAACATAATACTCATTAAACATGACACAAGATATTTGTATCAAATACTTATTTAATTGGATATAATGTATCTGATACATATTGAAGAAGACAATTTTTTATTGATACACAATTGAACATGATACTTAATGAACATGACACACAATATTTGTATCAGATACTTATTAAAACTAGATATAATGTATTTGAAACATGATAAATAAGATAATTTTTTTAATTGATACAACATTTAACATGATACTCATTGAACATGGCACAAGATGTTTGTATCATATACTTATTTAAACTAGATATAATATATTTGAAACGTACTTAATAAAACAATTTCTAACTGATACACTATTATAACTTAATTTACTAGAACAACTACATAAATAATGAACAGAATTAGGGTTTATCATAACAACAAATTAAACTTAAATATGAATACATTGCAATATGAAACATTTATTTAATCAATAATGTATCATCTTTTAATTAACTCATACAATTAATTTTAAAAATAAAAAAATAGAAAAGTAAATTGAAAATATAAACCTAGGTAAAGAAGGTTGAGTAATTGGAGGAGCAAATTTCCAACCCCTCTTTTTGGGGTTTTATCAACCTGCACTTTAGAAGATGAAGAACCATTCTTCTTCGAGTTCTCAATGTTTACCTTCACCATTATTAACAAATCATGTAGTTTCTTGGATCTGTTCTCAGCCCATTTCACATCATCGGAATCAAAAACACGATTAATATTAGAAGAATTCAATTGTGTAATACCTAGACTAAATAATGGTGCACTATCCATATGTATCAGCATTTTCAAGAACAAAAAAAATGAAAAATTGAAAGATGAACATGGTGTTAGAGACGATGAAAATGGTACCTAAATCGAAGTTGAAATCGTTTTAACAAGAAAGAGACTGATTTTGAATTTCAAACGTGAATGAGAAAATAACTGCTAAGATATTTTGACTAAAATTGAGGAGATATTTGTGGAGTGAAATAACGAAGGGATAAACGTTGGTTTTGGGAGTTAGGATTTATGTATCCAACATTTGGGGGCTTGATGGTAAAATGTGGGATTTTAGAAATTTTTATAGCTGGTAGGGAATTATAGAAATTATTGTAAATAAAGATGTGTATATAAGTAATTTATCCTACTTTTAAATACATGTATTTTTTCTACCAATTACATTAAAATAGAGAGAGAGGCGACTGAGATGGGGAGGTTGGCGAGTGATATAGTCATGTGTCACAAATACATGTGAATCACACTTGATAAAAACTAGATACATGTATTTGCATGTACCTGGTGTGATTGCATGTATTTGGGATACCATATACATGCGAGAGATATGGAAGGGAAGCGAGCAAAATTTGTTATATGTATCCAGATACATGCGAATCCACTTGGATATGTTGTATCTAGAATAAACTACACCCAATTTTGATTCCATAAATCTCGAGATACATGTATCTGAACGCACTAAAATTTTGTAAGATTCGTAATATTGTAAACTAAAATATATTTATATAATTAGCTCATAAATTAATAAAATTTCTATAAGTTTCTTCAAGGTAAGTCTTTCTCCAAGAATTCTTTTCTTTCCAACTCAAATTACTCCATACAATTATGAATCACTAATGAAAATCATAATTCTTGGCCATAGAGATTTCAAGAAACTAATTCAAGAATCTCAAGAAAGGTTTTCTTGATTATTTACCTTCAAGCTAGAGTTTCAAGGCTTCTAATCAAGTTCTTATTCAAGATTCTTCAAGAACCTTGTTCCTCCAGGTATGTAAGGCTATCATAGTGTTGGACTAGTTCGTCCTCACACCCTACATCTACTTTCAAATCAGTAAAAGAGGAATCTAAGATTCTATCCCTAGATTTGAGTATTCTTGAGATGAGTTGATTTTGAGTTATTGAGTTACTTATTCTTTTTGAAATTCTATTCCTAATTATTGAATTGCTATATGTTATGCATTAAGATTCTTGAGTTGATTTGTTTATGTCTATATTTCAATATGAACCCTGTGAATTGAGTATTGTTGAGATGAGTAGTGTCGTAGAGTTCTGAGTTCTTGAGTTCTGAGTATGGAGTTTTCTATATTGTTATTAAGATCCTTGAGTTGATTCGTTCATGTCTATATTTCAGCATGAACCCTATTTTGAGTTATATTTTTTGGGAATCTTTTAAAGCAAACATTTTTGTCTAAAGCTGATTTTCTAAGAAAGCAAAGACGAGTTTTGAGAAAGAGTTTTAAAGCATGATTACTATGACAGTTGAGTATGCCATCATGTTTAAGCAATATAGTATATAGATATGCCATCAATGTTTATGTAGTATGAATTCCCGAGTCATCAATGATCAGATCATATTATGATTTTTGATATAGTTTGGAGAAAGAGTTTTCCAATATGAATTGAGTTAGAGTATAAGGGAACTACGTATTCCCAAACGTATCAATTTTTACATAGAGAAAAGAGAAACTTTGATTTCTAAATTAGTTGATGAGTTCAAAGATATTTCAAAGCAGTTACCTCTTTTAACAAGTTATTTTGAGTAATTACCTCAAAAAAGAGAAAAAGTATGTTTTATACATTTGAGGATTAGTATATATATATTATCGGGAGTACAATTGAGCATCGATATGGGGATGAGTTCAGACAACTCAAAATCCTCATGAACCATGTATGCCACCATGGGTAAAGGGTCATACTTTTTAGATGATTCCTTATTGCTTTTAAGCATAGCTTAGTGGATCCACTTAGTTGAGGTGTTCTATACCCCGACAAGGTATATGATAGTTCTGGCATGTCACGACCCCGACCGTCGTAATTGGCACCCACACTAACCCTCCGATGGGAGAACCACTACTATAACCCGAATAAAAAAGAAACTAAACCATTTAAAGATACATAAGCAGGTTTAATTGATGAATTAAATAAGGAGTTCCCATAAACTCCGAAGGTTTAAAAAAGACAACTACGCATAACTCTAGCGGAAATTCAACCCCTAGACCTGAAAGTCATTGTCCCAAAACTCTGCTAATCAACAAGTCTAAGGAAAGGGGGTGCAACCTCGAAAACTAAACATAAGTAAAAGTCTAAATATGTAGTCTGAGTCCGAAAAGAATGGACTAAACTAATGATGGATCCATGACAGCCTGAAAGAACTGGCTCACCCTCGAATCCAATCTCGGTCAATGATCTCATAACTAGGGTCTGTCAGTAGTCGCCTGAAGATGCCCTGTACTCAACAAAGAAAGAGCAAGTGCACTATCATTACACGAAATCACGGTGTACTAGTAGGATCACACGTCTACTCTAGTCAGCAAAATATAAGCAGGTAATTACAATAAAGTAAACACACATATATAGAATGCATAATTCAATTATCATTGTAGGAGCTACGTACAATTTACCAATATCAATGACATGTAAATATGAATGTAATAATCACAAGTTGTTCTCTCATGGAACCCACACCCAAATTGTTAGTGTGTCGAAACTTGACACTCGATCCAATATATATGTATGTGTCAAAATGTGACACCCGGTCCAATATATGTGTCGAAACATGACACCTGATCCAATATATGTTTCGGAACGTGACACCCGGTTCAATCAGCACAACTACAATCACAATCAAACCCATAATGAACAGTGCACATAGTCACACAGTCAAGTAACAAGTTCATGACATGTAATTGTTCATACTTAATCCTTTCCTTAGATTTGATTCATGTTTCCCTATTCACATACATGCATTCATACAATGGAGAAACTAACAAGCATATAAAACACAACAGGAATTCAAACTGTCACCTACCTCAAAACCAAGCATGAATACTCCTAAGACACTTGAGCCTTCCGTTTCCGGAGTCTTTCAGCTTGTTCTTGGTCTAAAACAAGTAATTAATTCAAGGATCAACAAACAAGGCCTAATTTACCTAGATTATATCAAAATATCATCCCAAGGCCAAACCCATGATCCTAATGTTCAACTAGGGCTTTTCCCACCATTAAATTCAGGCCAAAATCCTCCTCGAACGATGATTTACAAGGATTCTATGTTTTAAGAATCGAAATACGGATTAGGGGAGTAATTAACTTACCTTTAGTGTGAGAATTTGCGGGAACTTGATAAGAAACCGCCCTAGGTCGTCCCTTAGCTCTTAAGAAGGAAGTTTTGTAGAAAATAACATTTTGCGGCTTTTATCTGATTTAAGTCACGACTGGACCACCACGGCGAGCCTCATCCCTCCACAGCAGCCTCGCCCTGGCGGAACTAATCCTGCTCCAGTGTCTTGCACGGAGAGTGAAACTCAAAATTTGAGTTCCAAGCTCTTATTTCACAACACACCTTCAAACCTGGACGTTCTAAAACTACCCTTTCACGCCAAGATTAGTTTCAGGAGTTTTACTTTGCTGAATTTGATTTTGTAATGCTGTACATGCTCCTTAACGTCCTGGCTATCCACTCACATGATAAAACTCATAATTAAATCCCCCATCTATTACCGGATTGCCATAGACCTCGCCTGACTCAGATTTCGTCCAAGTCTGGCCTAGGCTAGAAATTTCCAAGTTACTACTCAAAAGTTTTCTGGCCCAAATTCCTTCCCCATTGGCTTTTCCATAATGACGGGAACAAGTCGTTACAATAGATACCAATTTACCCATCACTCTTCCCCGAGTGATAAACTAGGAGAGCTGGCTAAGGCAAGAGTAGAGTAGTACTTGAATCGTCGAATAACTGGGGATACTTGTCTCACAAGTCCTTCTCGATTTCCCAAGTAGCTTCCTCAATCGGACAATGCTTCTGTAGAACTTTCACTGACTTTATCTCCTTGGTCCTCAGCTTCCGGATATCACAATCAAGAATTGCAACCGGTTCTTCCTCATACAGAAGGTCTTTGTCTAATAAAATTGAGTCCCACTTTATGATGTAATCTCTGTCCCCATGATACTTCTTCAACATGGACACATGGAACACTAGATGGACTAAGCCACTGGCCCTACACAGTCAAGAATCTCAAATGACCCGATGTATCGAGGACTAAGCTTGCCTTTATTGTCGAATCTCATCACCCCCTTTATGGGTGACACTTTTAGAAGAACTTGCTCGCTAGCCTGAAATGTCATGTCCTTTACTTACAGTCCGCATACTTTTTCTGTCGACTCTAGGCTGTTAAAAGCTTAGCTTGGATGCTTCTCACGTTATCCTAGGAATCTTTCACCAAATAAACCTCCAAAGGTTTCACATCTCCAGCCTCAAACCACCCTATGGGTGATCTGCATCCCCTACCATAAAGTGCCTCGAAGGGTGCCATGTCAATTATGGAGTGATAATTGTTATTATAAGAGAATTCACACAAAGGTAGGAACTTATCCCAATGCCCTCTAAAGTCAATTACATATGCCCTCAATATGTCCTATAACACTTGAATAGTTCTCTCTGACTCCCATCCGTCTGTGGACGGAAAGCTATGCTAAAAGTGAGTTGAGTGCCCAACTCCTCATGCAATTTTCCCCAAAACTTAGATGTGAATTGCGTACCACAGTCTGAGATGATGGAAAGGGGCACCCCATGAAACCTCACTATCTCATTCACATAAACCTTAGCCAACTGCGGAGCATTATAGTCTACTCTAACTAGAATAAAGTGGGCTAACTTAGTCAGTCTGTCAACCACCACCCAAATGGAGTCAAACTTCCCCCAAGGTCTTGGGAAGACCAACCACGAAATCCATAGCTATCCTTTCCCACTTCCATTCAGGAATTGGCATTCGTTGAAGTAAACCTGCAGGCCTTTGGTGCTCATACTTTACCTAGTTACTGTTTTGGCACTTAGCCACAAACTCAGCTATGTCTTTCTTCATGCCAGGCCACCAATAAAGTTGTTTCAAATCTCGGTACATCTTGGTCACACCTGGATGAATGGAATATTGCGAACCATGGGATTCTGTCAACATCTTCTGAATCAAGTCATCCACCCGGGGAATACAAATTCTTCCCTTAAAACTGAGCACACCACCCGCATCAAGAGTCGCATCTTGTGCCTTGTGAGACATTGTTTTCTTTCTGAGCTCATTCAAATTCTCATCCTCAAACTGCTTGGCCTTGATCTCCTCAATGAATGTGGGCCTAATCTTAATGTTGGCTAACACCCCACCTTTCTCTGAGATGCCCAACTGCATGAACTTAGACTCCAAGGTTTGAATCTCCTTGGCCAAAGGTCGCTCGGACACACCCAAGCAAGCTAGACTACCCATACTCACCCACTTCCGGCTTAGTGCGTCTGCCACCATGTTAGCCTTACCCGGATGATACTGGATGGTAACATTATAATTCTTGAGTAACTCCATCCACCTTTGTTGTCTTAGATTAAGGTCCTTTTGGGTGAATACATGTTGTAGACTACGATGATCAATAAACACCTCACACTTGACACCATAAAGGTAATGCTGCCAGATCATGAGAGAAAACACTACCGCTGCCAACTCCAAGTCATGCATCGGGTAGTTTTTCTCATGCATCTTCAGCTGCCGAGATACATAAGCTTTGACATTTCTTTCCTGCATCAACACAGCACCCAAGACCGAATGTGAAACATCAAACTAAATAATGAAATCTTTACCTTCCACCGGCAGTGTCAGAACAGGTGATGTGGTCAGATGAGTCTTGAGCTTTTGGAAGCTCTCTTCACATTTGTCAGTCAACTCGAAAGGCACCTCCTTTTGGGCCAGCCTTGTCAAATATGTGGCGATAGAAGCAAATTTTTTAACAAACCGTCGGTTGTAGCTGGCGTGCCCCACGAAACTCCTAACTTTAGTCACAGAGCTAGGCCAGACCTAGTTCTTGACTGCTTTGATTTATTGGAGATCTACCATTACCCCTTCATTTGAAACCACATGCCCCAAAAAGGCAACAGAAGCCAACCAAAACTCACACTTGGAAAATTTTGCATACAACTTCTGTTTTCCAAGGACACCCAAAACAATACGAAGATGGTCGACATGCTCTTCCTTACTCTTCGAATAAACAAAGATGTCATCAATAAAGATGATAACAAAAGAATCTAGGAATGGTTTGAAAACACCACTCATCAAACTCATGAAGGTTGCAGGCACATTGGTCAACCCAAACGACATTACTAAGAACTCATAGTGCCCATAACGGGTCCTGAATGTCGTTTTGGGTACATCCTCGAGCCTAATCTTTAACTGATGGTAATCAGACCTTAGGTCAATTTTAGAGAAAACTGATGCACACTACAACTAGACAAATAGATCGTCTATCTGTGGCAACAAATACTTATTCCGGATGGTGACCCTATTCAATTGTTGATAGTCTATGCACATCCTCATACTACCATCTTTCGTGGAGTGAAGCACTAGGACGAATGAAACCTTTATCAAGAAGCTCCTGGATTTGAGCTTTAAGCTCTCTCAATTCTGCCGCAACCATGTGATAAGGAGGAATGGAAATGGGGCTAGTGCCCGACTCCAAGTCAATGAAGAAATCTATATCCCTATCCGGAGGCATACTAGGCAAATTGGTAGGAAACACTTCCTTGAATTCAGACACTACAAGAATAGACTCAATAGAGGGAGACTCATCATCAACATCCCGAATATGAGCCAAATATGCCAAACACTCCTGCCCCACCAGTTTCCTAGCCCGAATGAAAGATATGACCTTAGATGGCTTATGCTTGTACACCCCTTCCCACCCTAATTTTTCCCTACTCGGGATCTCTAAACTCACAGACTTAGCATTACAATTAAGCACAACAAAATAGGGGGACAACCAAGTCATGCCTAAGATTATATCAAAGTCAGCATATCCAGGATAACCAAATCAACCCAAGTCTGAAAACCCATAAACAAGACAGAACAAGCACAATAGATATGGGCTACTATGACAGACTCTCATACTAGGGTAGAAACATGGATGGGGGCATCAAGCACATCAGAAAACGCATCAAATCCCAAGGCAAACTGAACTGACACATATGAATAAGTAGAACCTGGATCAAACAAAATAGTAGCCATATGGTCATATACAAGAATAGTACTTGTGATCACTGCATCAGACACCTCAGCCTCAGTCTTGCCCGGAAAGGCATACAACTGAGCCCTGTCATCTTGACGGGCAACCTTCTTGCCTGGCTGCACTGCTCCTCTACCTGCATTACCATTTCCCCGACCTTTGTGACCTCACTTATTCCCTCCTCGCCCACCTTGTGGACGTCCTCTACCATTAATACTGTTGCCTGCTGGTACCACTGCTCTGGTTTGCTGCTGCACAGGGTCAGACATGCGCAGATGGGGACAATCTTTCCTCATATGCCCAAGTTCTCCATAATTGTAACAACTACAGTCAAAAGATGACCTGCTGCCAGACGAAGGTGCGGCTCCCTGACTATCCTGAATAGGATTCTGCTGTGGAGTTCCCAAGTAACCACCTGTAGAAGCGGGCATGGCTATCTGAATTGGTCGGACTGCAAGTGTCAGCCTGCCAGAACCTCTAGAGTAGGACCCATGAAAGCTACCTGTGTTCTTGGGCTTCTTAGCCAAAGCCTTGGCCTGCCCATCACGTTGAACTCCTTCCACTTTCTTCACAAAGTCTGTCACCTCATTAAAACTTTTCTCTTATACATGAAAGTTACTTGTGTTCTGCGGGGTTCAATCCCTTGACTAATAGACGAATCCTCTCCTCCTCGGTAGTCACCAACTGTGTAGCATATCTTTACAAGGCATGGAACTTAGCCTCATAAGCAGCTACAATCATACCACCCTGTTTCAAGTCCATGAACTCATCCTTCTTGCGATCCCTCAAAGTCTAGGGCACATACTTCTCCAGAAACAAAGCATGCAACTGTGTCCAAGTGAGTGGGGGCAAGACTGGCGATCTAAATTCCACATAGGCCTTTTACCACTTCTTAGCCTCACCTTGAAGCTGGAAGGTCACGAACTTCACTCCATGCTGGTGTACAATGCCTAACTTGTGAAGCCTCTCATATCAATCCAGAACGAACTCATAAGCATCTTCACTCTCAGAACGATGGAACAGAGGCGTCTTTAGCTTCAAAAACTTAGTCAACATCTCATGCTCAATACGGGTCATCTAGGACCCAATAGGGGATGTAAAACGACATCAATATATAATGCTCCATCCACCCTGGGAACAGTAGCAACAATGGGGCATTTGAACGAAGGTTGAGCAGCTTGCACTGTGGGAAGGACTCTAGGGCCGAGCAACCCCTTCAGATTAGTCATGATCTGCTGAGATATCACTGGTTCTAAGGGAGAAAGACCTCTAGTCTCAGCCTGTGCACCCTCTTCTAGTCCAATATCCTCCTCATCTTTGATCTCTAAATTCTCTTCTACCTCTTCTTGGGGTGCAAGAGAGGCCTCTTCCCTGGTAACATTCTCAACTTGGGCTCCACCCTTGGCGGGTGCTACCCTTCCTTAGACTCGGCCCCTTCCTCTTACTCTACCCCTACCTCGACCGCAGCCTCTTGCTGTGGGCTCTTTGCTGGCTCATTGATAGGAGCTACGGGCCTGATGTCGTTGTATCGCGTTTTAACCATCTGCGGACAGAAGAGTGAAAGAGATTAGATACCAATTTGGATCACCGGATACCAATTGGAATCAAGTCATAACACGAAAGGAGAAGAATACATAAAGATTTCCTAAAGTCTAGTAGTCTCTCGAAGAAAAGTACAGACGTCTCTGTACCGTTCCGTAGGGCTTTACTAGACTCGTTTTTGTACAATGAGATCAATGAACCTAGGGCTCTGATATCAACTTTGTCACGACCCCGACCGCCATGATTGGCACCCACACTAACCCTCCGGTGGGAGAACCACTACTACAACCCGAATAAGCAACTTAAAGAAACTAAACCATTTAAAGATATGGAAGTAGGTTTAAATGACGAATTAAATAAGGAGTTCCCATAAACTCCAAAGGTTTAACAAAAACAACTATGCATAACTCTCACGGAAATTCAACCCCTAGACTTGAAAGTCATTGTACCAAAACTCTACTAATCAACAAGTCTAAGGAAAGGGGGTGCAACCCCGTAAACTAAACATAAGTAAAAGTCTAAATATGTAGTCTGAGTCTGAAAAGAATGGACTAAACTAATGATGGATCCATGGAAGCCTGAAAGAACTGGCTCACCCTCGAATCTGGTCTTGGTCGATGATCTCCTAACTGAGGTCTGTTAGTAGCTGCCTGAAGATGCCCTGTGCTCAACAAAGAAAGAGCAAGTGTAGTATCAGTACACGAAACTATGGTGTACTGGTAGGATAACGCGACTACTCCAGTAAGTGAAATATAAGCAAGTAATTATAACACAGTAAACACACATATATAGAATGCATAATTCAATTATCATTGTAGGAGCAAGGTACAATTTCCCAATATCAATGAAAGGTAAATATGAATGTAGTAATCACAAGTGCTTCTCTCATGGAACCGACACCCAAACGGTTAATGTGTCGGAACGTGACACCCGATCCAATATATATGTATGTGTCGGAATGTGACACCCAGTCCAATATATGTGTCAAAACGTGACACTTGATCCAATATATGTGTTGAAACGTGACATCTGGTCTAATCAGCACAACCATAGTCACAATCACACCCATAATGAACAGTGCACACAGTCAAGTAACAAGTTCATGACATGTAATTATTCATACTTAATCCTTTCCTTAGATTCGATTCATGTTTCCCTATTCACATACATGCATGCATACAATGGAGCAATTAACATGCATATACAACACAACAGGAAGTCGAACCATCACCTACCTCGAAACCAAGCCTGAATACTCCTAAGACACTTGAGTCTTCCCTTTCCGGAGTCTTTCAACTTGTTCTTGGTCTAAAACAAGTAATTAATGCAAGGATCAATAAACAAGACATAATTTACCCGGATTATATAAAAATATCAACACAAGGCCAAACCCATGATCCTAATGTTCAACTAGGGCTTTTCAAAATCATTAACTTTAGGCCAAAACCCTCCCCCATCGATGATTTACAAGGATTCTATGTTCTAAGAACCAAAATATAGATTAGGGGAGTAATTAACTTACCTTTAGCGCGAGAATTCGTGGGAACTTGATAAGAAACAGCCCTGGGTCATCCCTTAGCTCTTAGGAACGAAGTTTTGCAGAAAATAATGTTTTTAGGGTTTTCTCCGATTTAAGTCACGACTGGCCTGCTACAGCGGGCGCTATCCCACCACAGCGGCGCTGCCCGAGCGGCTTGCACGGAAACAGAAACTCAGAATTTGAGTTCCAAGCTCCCATTTCACAACAAACTTTCAAACCTGGACGTTCTAAAACTACCCTTTTCACGCCAATATCAGTTTTAGGAGTTTTACTCGCCCAAATTTGATTCTATAAAGACATATAGGCTCCTTAACGTCCTGACCACTCACGTGGTCAAACTCATAATTAAATCCCCCATCCATTACCAGATTTCCCTTTACCTCGCCTGACTCAGATTTCATCTAAGTCTAGCCTAGGCTAGAAATTTCCAAGTTACTACTCACAAGTTTTCTGGCCCAAATTGCTTCCCCATTGGATTTTCCATAACGACGGGAACAGGTCGTTACATGGCAGCGTGGGCGAGACTTTGTATCATCACATAGCTCATAGTGATGGTTGTCGGTTAGAGAATCTCTCGGTTAGAGTTAAAAGTATATTTTAATTATATCACTTTATATGTTGAGTTTAGAGATGAGTAAGTATTTTTGTAAAGTTTTAATGATTTCACTCCTTTATTTCTTTACATTCATTTGGGTATATATATATATATATATATATATTGTAGTCCTTTCATACAGTTATTTGTTATTCATCTATATTACATACTCGTACATTCAATGTACCGATGTCATTCGACCTGCATCTTTTAATGATGCAGATACAGGTTCTTAGGATCCTTAACAAGTGTCCGTTGAGATCACTTCATCTGCTCATCAACTTTCGAGTAAGACCTCCTTGCTTCTGGAGGACTCCAGTTTTTATGAGTTGTTACTAGTAGTTATCTTAGGAATCGCAGATCTTGTCCCGACACTCATCCTTGTATAGAGTAGAGGATTTGTAGATAAGCAGTTTTGGAGAGTCTTTCAGTTTCAAATATTTTATTGAAAGCTTATGTTTCATACTCAGTATATTCAGCGAAGTTTTGACATTCAGTAAACTACTTTTAAACGTTTCTTTCAATTTAATGCATATGTATACTTGAGTTAGTCTTCCGCTTGTAGTCATCCAGGATGAGGGTTTGCTTGAGGGCCAGCAATGGTTCTCGAGTGCTAGCCACGTCCAGGGTGTAGGCCTGAGTCGTGATAGCTTAGAAACTTATGCCCGTCAAAACTCTATTACTTCCTTCGTCCTTATTTATTTGTCAAATTTTAACTTGATCTATTTTTAATTTTTTTTTTGATATAGTGAGTTTACCATTCTATATTAATTGATAGAGTTTCAAATATATTTACTTACTATATTTTTCAAAAATATTAACTCAATATTAATAAATTGAGGATATAATAAAAAAAAATGTTCTTCCTTAATTTATCAAAAATAAAATATTTGAAAATTTAATAAGAACAAGAAAGTAATAAACATGTGCATTTGTAGTAGCAGCCATTATAGCTGTGGTCCTCAGAAAATGATGGTCACATTAATATTTCAATTTGACTTTAAAATGTTAAAATCTCTCTGTTGAAGATATCAATGTTACGGTAGAAATGAAACCATGACCTAAAGGTGGAGAAGAAGATGGTGGATATTACGACTCAAATAATTTAATTTATTTAGTGATAATTTTAATCTTTAACTTAATATTAATTTTTTAAAACTAATTATCGTAAAATTATTTTTCCACGTATAGTGTCACGTGGCAAAATATTTTAAATAAAAGAGAGAGTGTACACACATCATTAAAAACTAGTTGAGGTGTGTTTCAGTAACTATTGAGTGATAGTTCAGGTAGAAAACTCATGTTCTTCATAGTTCAGGTATGGAACTCAAGAAATTGGTATAGTTTAGGTGTATTTTTTACGACAAAAAATAAAAACCAGTTACTTAAAGTATAACAAAAACAACTTTTAGTGGTGATTATATAGACATTTGTTAGTGTTTTGCCTTGATTTTCTAACTTTATTTGAAGTTTATTTTTCTTTTGAAGAAAAGTCAAAGTATTACCATAAATGCTTTAACTTTTCCCGAAAGGAAAATATAATTTTCTTCTATATTTGGTTTATCCTTATGGAAAAAATTTGGAATCCTATAAATTGAATACCATCTTGTCATACCAACAATACAATAACATCATCCACAATCTAGACATCTAAGAGTTTTTCTCTCTATAGTTTTAATATTTTTCTTTATATTAATTTTCATATAATATATATATATATATATATATGTATATATATATAAATAAAGGAGAAGCATAAGTTAGATGATGTGGCATGCCTCTTTGATTAGGAAATGAATTTATATTTTTTCTCAAATTTTTGAATTTTATTTCAATTTTTAATTTAAAATATTTTAAATCAATATTAATATTAAAGAGAAATGTTAGTGCCTTTAAAAACTTCTTTGCTCAAATGTTGTCATCTATAAAATGTCAGATTCCAAGTAAATCTCTTACCTCTTAATTACACACAAATTCATAAAACGTTTTGGATCTCCTTTAAATTTTTAATTAAAAGTGCTTTAAATAAATATTACATATGAAAGATAAATATTAGTGCCTTAAGAAACTTCTTGCTCAAATGTTGTCATATTCTATAAATAACCAGATTCCAATTAAATCTCTTACCTTTTAATTACATACCAAATTCATAAAAATCAAAACGGTTCATTTTACTCTATTATTTTTTGCATTAATTTCCTATCTTTTTCTTCTTTATTATATAATGATAACATAATAATATACTAATATTTTTAATGTATAAAAAATCAGCCCACGTAATAGTAATATATCATGCCTTTAATATTGATTTTTAATTCTTCAATAAATTGAATAATTAATGGATAGTGAATGTCTATGTTTCTTCATCTTTCCCCTTCCTATAACCCCCATATATTCAACAGTTACTCTTACATTTATTTTTTACATTAAATTTTGGGAGCAATAATCTTTCAATAATATTTTTGCATATATATACTTTTCAGTCCTTTTCAACAATAGTGTATGTTATGCTGGTTAATAACATGGTGTATATGTTATGCTGATTAATAAAATAAAAGGTAATGCAAATAGAGAGACGATTGTGTAGGAACGTAATTCTTTTGTCCACTTTTAATTAATTTATTTTTAGATGAGGGAGATGCTTGTATGATAATATGAAAAACTTGATTAATTAATATCAAATAGAATTTGATTAATATCTATTTGATATTTTTTTTCTAGTGATATGTCGTGGCTATGTAACACCTTGGTATTAGAAAGAGTTAAATTCAGAAAGAACTAATTTGGAAAGTTATGTTTAAGTTGTGAGTTTTGGGTCAACTTCAAACGACCATAACTTTCAATACAAGATGAGTTAGGTGGTCCATAAGATATCAATTGAAAGGTCTTTGAATCCTCTTTCCAACGCCACCAATTTTGCTAAATTTCAAGTTCGGATGAGAGAGCTATGCTCGTTTGAAGTTAGCATGTCTAGTTAAGGAAATTTACCCAAATTAATGAGGGGTATTTTGGTCTTTTCCATATGCCATCAACTTTAAACATTTTTAGTAATATTTTAGGGGTCTAAACTGATTTGGGATAGTTTTCACAATCCTAAATACGCTTGGGGTTTTGAGAGGAGTTCAAGAAGAGGAAAATATGAGGAAAGGAAGAACGATCAAGATTCTTGCGAATCGAGGATTTATTTCGCCAAATTAAGGTATGTAAGCTCTCATAGTGTTGGGTTTGTTTACCCATACGTCAATAATGTAATTTTAAATCCATAATTTCGTTCTTGAGGGTGAACGATTTGAGTTCTTGATGAGTTCTTGAAGTTTCGTTCTTAAATAGTTAATGATGAATTTGATGAGTTCTTGAGATGAATGTTAGAAGTTTGAAGGTTGTTTTTTAGTAGATTTTTGTGTACTTATGTTGGGTATTCGAATCTAAGTGAATTGGCAAGAAACCATTCGATTCTAGGTGAATTAGGGCCAAAAATTAAAGAAGAAAATTCGTCGGAATGTTCTGGGAAGGGGCTGGGGTGGCGCGCCCCAGATGAGCCAAAAGGGATGAGGCGACGTGCCATTAGTGCACCGCCGTGAGGTCTCTGAAGTTTAGCAGCTGGCGCCCCGCGCCAGCAGTGTGCCAGGGTCGCCTACCCCCACTATTTTTCAGTCGTTTGCTCCGTCTAATTTTAAGTGTACCTTTGCTCCCTTTTGATTCTAACTACTCTAAACTACATCTAAACATCGATAGATCCTTCATAACATGAATCATAACCCTTGAACTCATAATTCAAATTCAATGTAGAGTTTAGAGTAAAGTCTTCAGAGTTCTTTCGAGTCATTTTGAGAAGTCTTTTACAATCTTTTAGAACTTGTTTTAAGACTTGAGTACTTGAGTATGAGGATGAGTAGTGTTGAGTTTCATTTTTGAAAATGAATATATAGGAACTAAGTATTCCCAAGAGTAAATGCTTTTACATTTAAAATGAGGGGAAACATCGATTTCCAAATGAGTTCATGAGGAGTTTTGAGTACTATCTCTTTTAAGAAAAATCTTTTGAGTAATAATCTCAGATTTGGAGGATGAGGAAATATTTTTAAACATATGAGCTGAGTTATATTTGAGGAGTAGTATTAAGCACCGATATGGGGACGAGTTCAGATAACTCAAAGTCCTCATAAATCCTGTACCCAACATGGTTAGAAAAGGTCATACTTTTTAGATGATTCCTTATTGCTTTTTAAGCATATCTTAGTGGATCCACTTTGTTGAGAAGTTCTATACCCCGGCAAGGTATATGACTATTCTAGTAGCATGGGGGAGATGTTGTATCATCACACAGCTCATAGTGATGGTTATCGGTTATAGAATCTCCCAAATTGAGTTATTTTGTATCTTTACATACAAACTGAGTTATTATTGTATTTTTAAATACATTGAGTCGTCATCTTCTACTTTAAAAGCTTTCTTTATAATGTATCTCTATTGTTGCTTTTATATTGAACTGGGTTGAGTATTTCCGAGCTTGAGTACCCTTGACTTCAGATGAGGTGAGTATGTGTCTTCAGTTCCAGTTTAAGCTTATGTCATGATTTAGATTTACCCTTGCATGCTCGTACATTCCATGTACTGACGCCATTTGGCCTACATCTTTCATGATGCAGATACAGAAGATCTGGGTCATCAACAGGCGTTTCGTTGATACCACTTGCAGTCCCAAAGTTGTTTGGTGAGCCTCCTTTCTTCCGGAGGATCCCTTATTTATTTCTATTATTTCAGTTTTGTTAGGATGATCGGGGGTCTTGTCCCGACATCCCTCATAGTATTAGAGGCTTCATAGATAGACAATAGTAGTTCATGAGATTTTTTCATTTCCGTTGTTGATGTTTGAGACTCGAGTTGCCTTCTTTGGCCAGTTGAATATTCGTATACATTTATGAGTTTATTATTTTGAGACATGGAGTTTAAAGTTTTACTTTTAATGTTCTTTTATTGTTGAGTAAGTCTTCCAGTGAGTATTGAGCGAGGTCAAGGGTACGCCTGGGGCCAACAATGGTTCTCGAGTGCCGGCCACATCCAGGGTGCAGGCTCGGGGAGTGACAAACTATTTATAGAATAAGGTAACATTTGAGCAAGAATTTTTATAGGTACGTAATTCTTTTGTCCACTTTAATTAATTTATTTTTGGATGAGGGAGGATGCTTTTATGATGATATGAAAATTTTGATTAATAATAACTAGAATTTAATTAATATCTATTTGAAATTTTTTTTGTGATATGTCGTGGATATTGAATTTAAATATATATACAAGCATATAATAATTGAAATTAAATTTTGAATAAGTGACTTATTTATAATTATGGTTATGAGTTTTGTGTTTTTTGATTATTTTTTGTTATGATGAATTTTGAGTGATAACCATTTAATATCATCTACTTTTGCTTCTCGAATAGGAACAAATGATACTGAACTTTTGGCTTGCTTTTGATGTCATCCTAATTTGAGTGATATTGTGGTCATTTTAGAATTGTTTACAAAAAAAATCAAATATGAGAAAAACAATTACTATATTTAATAGTCGTTTAGCCATGTTTTATTGTAAAAATAGAAAACAATAATTTATTTTCAATGTGAAATTACACCTTATGAGACGACCTATTCCTGTCGTTATGGATAAGACAATGGGGAAGAAATTTGAGCCATAAAACTTTTGAGTCGTAACTTAGAAATTCCCAACCTAGGCAGACTTGGATGAAATCTGAGTCAGGTGACGTCTAGCATAATCCAGTAATGGATGTGGGATTTTATTATGAATTTAATGATTTGAATGGATAGCCAAGATGATATGGAGCCTGTACGGCTTTACAGAATTGAATTCGGGCGGGTAGAAATCTCGTAATTAATCTTAGCGTGAAAGAGTGCTTTTAGAACGTCAAAGTTCGAGGGTGTGTTGTAAAATTTAGACTTGGAACACAAATTCTGAGTCTCTATCTCTGTGCAACCCGCTAGAGTGGGATTATTCCCACCATGGCGGCCCAATCGCAAGTAAAAACAGGAAAAGTCCCAGAAACGTTATTTTTCTGCAAACTTCATTCTTGGAGAGTAAAAGGGTAACCTAGGGAAATTTCTTCTGATTTTTCACTAATTCTCGCAATAAAGGTAAGTGAATTACTCCCTTAATTCGTAAATTGATTCTTAGAACTTAGAATCCTTGTTATTTATCATTGGGGAGGGTTTTGGCTTGAATTTAATGGTGGAAAAAGCTCTAGTTGGGTGTTATGATCATGGGGTTGGCCAAGGGTTAGTATTTGGATATAATTTGGGTAAACTAGGTCTCTATTATTGATCCTTTGCATAATTTACTTGTTTTTTAGACCAAGAATAAGTTGAGAGACTCCGTAAAGGGAAAAGTTCCTTGAGAGTGTTCATGCTTGGTTTCGAGGCAGGTGATGGTTTTATTTCCCCTCTCTGTTATATATGACTTCTAACTGCTCCATTGTATTCATGCATGTATGTGAATAGGAAAAGATAAAATGAATCTAAGGAAATGACTAATTGTGATTCTATAGCATGTAATGAATTTGTTACCTAATTATAGGATAAGAGTGTGTAAATCATTCATTATGGTGCTAATTGTGTTTGTGATTGTGGTTGATTGGATCGGGTGTCACATTCCGACACATAATTTGATCGGATGTCACATTCTGACACATATTAGATCGGGTGTCACGTTCTAAATTTTTTTTATTGGATCGGCTGTCACGTTTCGACACACTAACAATTTGAGTTTGGGTTCCATGACCATTATTGACTATTGCATTTGGGATTGATATTGTGAAACTGATATATTGGGCATGAACTGGTAAATTGCTATTCTTTATATATATGTGTGGGTTACTATGTTGTAGTTACTTATGTATGTCTCACTTATTGGAATAGTCATGTGATCATACTAGTACACCGTTGTTTGTGTACTGATACTGCACTTGCTCTTTCTTTGTTGAGTACAGGGCATCTTCAGGCGGTTGTGGAGAGACCTCGGCTAGGAGATCACTGACTTGTTGAGTTCAAGGGTGAGACCTTCTTTCAGGATACCATGGATTCATCTAGGATCTTAATCCATTTCCTTCAAACCTACACCTTTCAGACTCTTACTTCATGTTTAGTTTTTTTGGGGTTTTATGCCCTTATCTTAGACCGTTTAGTTAGAAGTTTTGGTACAATGACTTTCAGGTTCTAGGGGTTGAATTTCTTCTTGGTTATGTTTGTGTTTGGTAACCAACTAAGTTTATGGGAATTCAACTTTTAAATTGATTATTTAAACTTGTTTCCTCATCTCTAAATACTTGTCTTTTGGTTAGTATTGTTTAGTTGGGTTGTAGTAATGGTTCTCCTACCAAAGGGTTAGTGTGGGTGTCAATCACGACGGGTTAGGTCTTGACAAAGTTGGTATCAGAGTCCTAGGTTCATTGATCTCATTGTACCAAAATGATTCTAGTAGAATCTTGCGAAACGGTACGTAGACGTCGGTAATTTTATTTGAGAGGCTACAAGACTGTAGGAAAATCTCTCTGTCTTCTTCTTCTTTCGTGCTACAACTTGATTCCAATTGCTATTTGGTGATCCGAATTGGTATCTAAGGTAACACCTCGGACTATGAGAAAGGGCTAAAAGAGAAATTTGGGCAAGTACACGAATCTAAAATGGACCATGGACCCTTCACATCATCCTAGACAATTTGTGTAGAGGACTACAATTTTTTAAGGATGTCGTGAGTGACCATCCAGGGCTGCTCTGGGAGGGGTCACCTAAACGGCTCCCTAGACGGCCCGTGGTCACTTGGACGACCCGTCTAGGGATCCGTGCAAGTCACCCAATCAAGGGAGTTGCACCCAAGTCAAGTCTTGAGTATTGGAGAAACTTCTAACATCACATATTTTAGCACAAAATGAATTTGGTGGCCCAAAACCTATCAAATTAAAGGTGTTTTAGTCCTATTTCCAACACCACCAAGTTTACCTAATTCCGAGCCTGTAGTAAAAAGTTGTGCTTGTTTTAGTGAAGCCCTGTCGGGCAGAGCATCTTCACGACCCACTTGATGGGCCGTGGTGCTCTAGACGACCCGTGAAGCTTGTCTTGAAGTCACTTCGTCAGCTTTTAAGTGAGGTTGCACCCCCAAAGTCACTGGTCAAGGACCACAGATATCTAAACGCTCTGTGAAGCTCCACAGGGACCATGAAGTCATCCGTGAAGGAGACTTGTCAGACATAAATTTTAGGGTCAACTTCAAATAATCATATGTTTCAACACAAAATGAATTAAGTGGACCATTACTTATCAAATTAAAGATTACGGAATCCTCTTTCCAATGCCACCGAGTTTACTTAATTTCAAGCTTGGAGTAAAAAGTTATGCTCGAAATAGTGAAATCATATCGGGCAGAGCATTTTCACGACCCACTTAACGGGCCGTGGTGCTCTAGACGGCCTGTGAAGCCTATCTTAAAGTCACTTAGTTAGCTTTGAAGTCATTGTCGGATTGGTCTTTTCCCCTATGTGTTTGGTACTTAAACTATGTCATTTAATGCTTAAACTATGTCATTTTACTTGGTCTAAGCTAATGAGTCGGGGATTTTGACTCATTTAGGCCTTAAAATTCAAAGTTTTAGTGTCTTCAATGCCTATTTTATGCTCTAAACGGATCTTAAAATTCTAATTTGCAGCAATGAAGGCAAAAGAGCAAGGCAAGGGCATTACCAAGCAAAAAGGAGAGAAAAAGTTGAAGAAGCTGAAGAAAAGCAAGGCTGGTACTTGCCAAAGCCACTCGGAGAGTCACCTAGTGGACCTTCAGCTCGCCAAAAGTTCCAACAGGCCAGCCCATGGACAAGACTAACTCGGTGAGCAAATTTATGGTTTGGCGACGCGCCGAATGGATCGGCGATATCGACCTTGATCGCCTAAAGTTACAGAAGAGAGGTGGTGAAAGGCCAAACCAAGAAGGCGATGGAAAGGAGCACTCGGTGTATCAACGACCAAGTCAGTGAAACCTGACTTATTTCGCCAAGTGGACTCCAACGCTGAAATTTTGGGAACATATAAATGCAATTTTCAAAAGAAGAAAGAGAATTCCTACATTGTCCAGTTCTGGGTTTTTTTATCCTAAGCATTCTAAACATTGTTGTTGCACTTTTTGAGTAGAGATTTAGGGTTTTTTTATTTATTTTGAGCTTAGATTTGAGCATTTTGGAGAATTGTGGATTGTTGCCCAAGCTGATGGAAAACATAATTTGTAACAATTTCTTGTTCTTTATTATGTTTGGCTAAAAACCCCATTCTTAAGGGTGTGATTATGTAGTCGAATGTTTCAATTAGCTTATGGGTGCTAGTAATTATGATTTTATTATTGATTTGAAGTGGGTTCAATTACTAGTTTGAGTTTTAATTGATGAATTGTAGTTGCAAAAGCAATTCTATTTCAGGATTCTAAGCTTGCTTGAGAAAGAAGTACTAGATTTAAAACTATTAGTTGGTGATTGTAGTGACTTGGGCTATTGTAGACTTAGCTTGAGAAAGTAGGTCTAAATCCGATCCTACTAATCTAGCTTGAAAAAGTAGATTGATAGAGGTATTGGGTTGTTTGTTTATGTGTGTTTGTCGAGGTTCAAGAGAACTCGCTTGATTCATAGTAGTTGATTGAGAAATGGCTATTGCACCTAAATCCTAGCCAACCTGTAACATCCGGCAATTTGAAATAACTACGAAGAGGCTTAAAATTGGAAATTTTCATTTTTGGAAAGAATTTTAAAAATCTGGAAATTTGGCTAAGTATGGGAAAACGGTGAGTTTTTGGTAAACTTTGAACAGTCATAACTCCTAGCTCAGGATGAGTTAGGTGTAGTTCCAGTTATGGTTGCAAATTTCGTGGAATGATCTTTCCAACGCCACCGAGTTTGCTCGATTCCGAGTTTGTATGAGTGAGTTATGCCCTTTGGAAGTTGGGCAGTTGGCAGGGAAATCCGTCCGGAAATTTTAAGGGCATTTTGGTCTTTTCCCTAACCAATTCCTTTGGTTATATTGTTGTGTTAGACTGATTTTAGATCAGTTTTTCTCCTTTTTAAAAGAGTGAGAGTTAGGGTTTGAGAGTGAAGAGGAGAAGAAGAGGAGAAAGAGAAGAAGAAGCGAGGTTTCGTCAAAGATCGTCGTGGATATCGTCGGGGGTGATCCCTACTAGGTATGTGAGTCCATAGTGTTGGGTTGGGTTTTTCCCCCACACGCCACACTCATTTTATTTTCAAGAAAAGATTGGTTGTGTTGTTGAAGTTGTTGGTTGTGTTGTTGATATTGTGGATTTGTGTTTGTTGGAGTTCCTTGTTGATTTGGGGTATGATTTGGTTGTGTTTTTGAGTTGAATCTCTTGTATGTTGAGGGATTTTATGATCCTTAGTGTTTGAGGTTGAAACCATTGAAGGTAAGGGAGGTTTAGAGTTGGAAAAATGAAGGAGAAAAGTCAAGTTTTCGGGGAAAAGGGCTGGGGCGTCGCGCCTGCCAGCGCGCCCCAAGAGGGGCTCTGAACTTTCCCCCTTGGGGCGGCGCGCCTCTCAGTGCGCCAGCAGGCCCCCTCTGAAGTTTTTGGTCTGGCGCTCCTCGCCTCTCAGAGCGCCAAGTTTTCCCATTCATTCCCCACTTTCTTATGCATGTTCCTAGGTATTGTACCTATGTTTCCTAGTTGTTTCCAACACTCCAAAGTACGTTTAAACGTCAAGAACTCATCTATAAGCATGTGATCAAACACCTTGAATCCATAATTCCAATTCAAGGAGAGTGAAGTTAGAAGTCAAGTGAAGTTAGAGCCAAGCTTAGAAGTTAAGCAGTAAGTCAAGCAAGAGTCTTTAAAGTTGTTCAAGAGTCTTTAATGAACGTTTTAACTTCATTTTAAGGCTAAAGTTCCCAGTCAAGCAAAGAGCATAGAGTTTCAAGTTGAGTAAAGAGTATCGAGTTTCAAGTTAAGTCAAGAGTTTAAAGTTGAGTTCAATTCTCAAAAGTTATTAGGGAACTATGTATTCCCAAAGAAGTTTTAAAGGAATGTTTTCATAGTTAAACAAGATTGGAAACTGAGATTTCCAAAGAGCCTTCGGGCTAGTTTTCATAAAGAAAGAGAGGAAACTGAGATTTCCAAGATAGCCTCTGAGCTAAGTTTTTGAGTAATTATCTCATATCAGCAGGAAGAAATATGTTTTAAAAATATAAGAGCCAGTACATTTTTGGGAGTAGTATTGAGCACCGAATTGGGGGAGCGTTCAAAGAACCCACAACCCCCATAGAACTATGTAGCCATCATGGGTAGAAGAGGTTCATACTTTTTAGATGAATCCTTTTCAAATTATACTAGTGGATCCATTAGGCAGTTCAGGTCCTATACCTTTGGCCGGGAATAGGATGCTCTGGCAGCGTGAGGTCGATGGATGTATCATCATTATAGCTCTTATGTGATGGTTGTCGGTTAGAGAAACTCCCACAGCAGTTATTGTATTTTCATACACAGAAAGTATTGTATTTTTATATACATCAGTTCATTTGTATTTCTATATACATCTCAGGCTTATTGTATCT
>JAJOOI010031839.1:0-23275 GCA_029582585.1 Solanum bukasovii | reverse complement strand
TCTTGAAAACTAGCCCTAAGGCTCTTTTGGAAAACATGATTCCTTTCTTACTTAAATGTAAAAACATTTAGAAACTTCTTTGGGAAGTACATAGTTCCCTATTAACTTTGGAGAAATGAACTCAACTTACACTCTTGACTTAACTTTGAGTCTTGAGACTCTTTACTTAGCTTGAAACTCTAAGCTCTTTGCTTGACTTGAAACTTGAGTCTAAAAATGAAGTTAAAACGTTCAATAAGACTCTTGAAAAGCTTGGAAGACTTGCTTGAGCTTACTTCTTAACTCTACTTGACTTCTCACTCTTCTTGAATTGAATTATGGATTCAAGGACTTGATTGGTGTTTGGAAGGGTCTCATGATGTTTAGGAATGATTTGGGACAGCCAAACTTAAGAAAATCTTCGAACATAATTTCTGAAAACAGTGGAGTCTGCGTCCTGTCCGCGACGCGGAGAAGATTTTTGTTCACAGAGGGAACAAGTCCGCGACGCGGACGTGCTCCTCGCAAGCTGACCGACTTGCTCCTTCACGTCTCCAACTCTAAATCCTCTAACCTCAAAGGTTCCAGCCCCAATCACTTAGAATCCTTAAAACCCTTTAATATACAATAGATTTCAACTCAAAAACACAATCCAATCATGTCCCAAACCAACAAGAACTTCTACACAACACAACTACAACTTCCACAACATTAACAACACAACTAACATCCTTAACAACTCCAACAACTTCGATCACAACAACTAACAACTTTATCAACAAAGCCAATCCTTTCTTGATAAGAAAAAGGGGCTAGGTGTGTGGGGGAAAGGATCACCCAACACCAAAAGCTAACATACCTTGGTAGGGATCACCCCCGACGAAAATCCACGATGATCTTGACGGAACTTGTTGATCTCCTCGATTTCCTCTTCTTCTTCTCCTCTTCTTCTCTTCTTCTTCTCTCCTTCTTCTTCTCTTCTTCACTCTCAAGCCCTAGCCTTCACTCTCTTAAAAATGGAACAAAAATGATCCAAAGATCAGCCCTATACAACAATATAATCCCAAAAGAATTGGCTAGGGAAAAGACTAAAATGCCCTTAATGATTCCCGGACGGATTTCCTTGTCAACTGCCCAACTTTCAAAGGGGATATCTCACTCATACGAACTCGGAATCGAGCAAACTCAGTGGCGTTGGAAAGATCGTTCCATGAACTTTACAACCATAACCGGAACTCCGCCTAACTCATCCTGAGCTAGAATTTATGGCTGTTCAAAGTTGGCCAAAAATTCACGTTTTCCATACTTAGCCAATTTTCCAGATTTTCAAATCCTTTCCAAAAATGTAAATTTTCAAATTCTAAGCCTCTTCTTAGCTATTTCAAATTGTCGGATGTTACACTAGTGACGCATTTTAAAGTCGTGCAGGCCTAGACCCAAAACAGACAATATCACTAGCAGGTTGGACCGTTACAATATAATTGAATAACTGAAAATCTAATACCAGATAATTACACAAAAATATCTTTCAATGTGAAAATGAGTTGTCAAAAAAAAGTGATATGATATTTGTATAATTTCAATTAATGTAAACAACCCATAAATCAAAACAAACTCAATCCTCTATTTGTCTTTTTCTTATTACCAGCAAAGAAAGTGAGGTTACTATTGTCTTTTTGTAAATTACATAGAAATTATCAAATGAATCACAGCCGTTTGATCAAAAGAGAAAATTTGACTTACTTGATTAACCGGTCACCGGTCATCATTTTTCTCCTTTAAATATCTCAGTCTTCTACTTCATCTTCTTCATGAGAAAAACAAAATGGCTGTAGTTTCAAAAATGACTGAAATTTTTGCTGTACAAGAAGCAGCTTCAGCCGGTTTAAAATCCATGGAGCATTTAATCCGGTTGGTTTCTCATGAACCGGTTCAGGTTGATTGCCGTGAAATTGCTGATTTTACGGTTTCTAAGTTTAAGAAGGTGATTTCTATTTTGGACCGGACCGGTCATGCTCGGTTCCGCCGTGGACCGGTTCAGGCTCCGGTTCCGGTTTATCCTGATTCGTTTACTACATTGTCTCTTGCTCCGTCGTTGAGCTTTGCTCCGGCGAAGGAGACACCGGAGGTGCAGCTGCAGACGGCGTTGACGCTTGACTTTACGAAGCCGAGTGTTGAACGTCCGATCGGGAATTCTAGTGCTTTTACTGCTTTTGCTATGAAATCTAAGGAGGTTTTAATGGCGACTCCGACGCCGACGAACTCGTCGTCGTTTATGTCGTCGATTACCGGTGAAGCAACTGTATCGAACGGTAAGCAAGCTTCTTCTTCTATGTTGTTGCTTCCGGCACAGGCTGGGAATCTTCCGATCACCGGAAAACGTTGCCGTGAGCATGAACAATCTGATGATATCTCCGGCAGCAAATCCACCGGCTCCGGCAAGTGTCACTGCAAAAAGAGGTACTTTTTTCGTTTTTGACTAAAATAGCGCGTGATATCCACGCTCCTTGTATCGCGTTTGATAACATTTTTTCTCCGTTTTTGTTGACTTCATCACATTCACGTTTTTCGAGTAAGGTCTCGAGAGGGTAATGTAGAAAAAATCAATAATTTTACTAGTAAGATGGCATGTACGTAGTCTTATTCATACCTACGATTAATTTGACGATTTGATTTTTTTTAAATAGGAAATCTCGCGATAAGAAAGTGATAAGAATCGCGGCGATAAGTTCAAGGATTGCTGATATACCGGGAGATGAGTTTTCGTGGAGGAAATACGGGCAAAAGCCGATCAAGGGTTCAGCATACCCAAGGTAGTTACAATGCACCATCAGTCACATCCGTTAATTTAGTTTAATCAATTGGATGAACGATTATTTACGTGTTTTTTTTGTTTGATCAGGGGTTATTACAAGTGTAGCAGCTTACGTGGATGTCCAGCAAGGAAACACGTGGAGCGCGCGATGGATGATCCAACGATGCTGATTGTGACTTATGAAGGTGAACATTGTCATAAGCCAGTTGCGATGCATGGGAACAATTCTCAAATGGTGAATTTTGGATCAATGGAAAAGAAGTAGGGAGTGAAATGAAGATAGAGGAGAGTTGTAGGGTGATTTTGTAGTTTGGAGTAGTGGAGGGGTGAAAGTTATATTTGGGAAAAGTTAGGGGTTAAAAGAGTAGAGAGTAGGAAGTTGTGGGATTGGTTTATTATGTAAATTTGGAAAGATTTTAGGGTGGTTGAAAGAGAAAAAAAGAAAAAGTTTCGCAATATTTGACTCCTTTACCTTTTTATTTATTTATTACTCCTATGATTAGCATGAAACGTTTGGATATGAATTTAAGAGATATCTAAAAAAGAGAAAATTTAAAATTAAGTTAAGAAAAGTAAATAAAAATTGAAATTATGTTTCGATATGTATCTAACTTTAAACAATATGTAGTTTTATGGATAGAAGAGAAAGATGTCATTGAGAAATTCGACGACTCTTCAGTAATATAGAATGGTTCAACTTCTTTGACGTTTTTTTTTCCTATTGTATACCTCTTTCATCTTTCAGATGTGGAAGAAAAGATACTCTAACGATTCTTTAGTAATCTAGGGTGATTTGACCTTTTTAATGTTTTTTTTCCATTGTATACACCCTTCGTTCTTCGAACGTGGAAGAATAGGTACTCTAATTTAGGACTTCAAAACAAAAAATAGGAGTTCTCATTTTCTTTGTTACTTCGTTGATGACTTGAATTCAAAATGTCCAGATTTAAGGTGGAAGGTATTTATCGTCTTAGCAATTTTTTTTATCTGAACGAATAAGCATTATCACGATAAAAAATAATATTATAAGGAACCAACGACTAGGAGTACTTTTTTTCACTAAAAAAAGTGATCAAAACTTATTTTTCAGACTTTGCAATTTTAGTTTTAAGTTGGAACACAAATTTGACTATAATATATAATCAAAATGGTCTATTAAAAAATTAAAATTAAAAAATGTATTAGTATGTCCAAAAGGATCCTAAGTTTTGCTAACAAAATTTAACCAAACATGTTTCGAGATTTGTCATGTAATGATGTTTGTCTTCTTCCCATAGAGTCTTGTTTTTATATAAGAAATGCTTAATGATAAAGTCAAAAAGGTTGTGCTATAAAAAAATGGGTTAGGCACATAGATTCCATTCAATTCTTTATTATTATTTTCTCCGTCCTATTTTAATTATCGCTTTAGCTTATCGAAGGTTGTTTTGAGAATTGAATCCTTCAATTATTTTAAAACGACAGTTAAAATGGAATGAAATTTCTTTGAAGGATTGCATGAATTAATTAAGGGAAAATGCATAAGTACCCCCAGCCTATGCCCAAAATCCCTGAGACACACCTAACCTTTATTAAGATCCCATTACCCCCGAACTTATTTTATATATAATTTTCTATCCTTTTTCGACCTACGTGACACTATCTTGTGGGCCCAGAGCGTGTTGACAATTTTTTCAAGGATAATGCCACGTAGGCCGAAAAAGAGTAGAAAATTATATATAAAATAAGTTCAGGGGGTAATAGGACTTTAGTAAAAATTAGATGTGTCAGAAATTTTGCGCATAGGCTAAGGGTACTTATGCATTTTCCCATTAATTAATGAAATGCTGTGTTTATTGTAAATTAGAAGCTTGATGTACATTTGATGGGTGTGCACTATTTAATCATTTTTTTCCTTTTTCCAAATTTAAATTATAGGGTTAATGCAAGATCAAAGATATAACACTAATTTTTATTAGAAAAAGGGGGTGACTAAAATCTAAATACCATCTCATGAGCTAATACTTCTAGAGTTGAGTTAGACTTTGAAAATCGATTTATTTTTTTAATCAAGATATCATAGTTAGCTTCATCTCTATTTAGGATCACTCGATGTTAGACCCCATCTTACATTGGTCACTCCAAATATCATGTCGTGGAAATGCAGGGATTGAGTTTCCTCATCAATGGGTGATGAGTTATTTGTCACCTTATATGGTCTTGAGCAATTCTCGTTTCATGCTTGTTGCTTGTCGGACAATAGACAATTACAATGATGTAGCATTTCCGCCATTTCAAAGTAAGTGTCACTCTGATTCATTTCATGTTCATTAAGAAAAACAATAATAGAAGGTATAGTCTACTAAGTCACCCATTTTCTGTTAGATGTTTCTTGAGAATCGAGCATTATTAAGAAGAAATAGTTCACTAATACAAAAATATATAGAAAACAATCACTATTTCTCATCCTAAATTCCTAAAGAGACAATTATTTAACGCTTAAGCAATACTTATTTTGGGACGGAGGGAATAATAATTGTTTTAAGGTTACCATTGGAGGGTAGAAAGCATTCAATAACCATAATTGTAAAGAGAAGAAGAAAGGCAAATTTAAGCAAAAAGAGATTTGACACAAAGGAATGGAGGAAAAGAATGATTACTTTCTTTTAACTTTCATTATTCTTCCTGTTGGTACTGTTTTAATCTCCTTTCCATGGTGAGAAACTATGTTGTTCGAACTCTTCAAAAACATTGCCGCACTCGTGTCAAATCTGACGTGCACCAAACAACATTTTTGAAGAGTCTGAGCAACATAGGTGTGAAGGTGTTCAATAGGGAGAATGGAAAACAAAAGCATAGAAAGTGAATAAGGCTTCCCAAAACACAAGAAGCTAGTAGGATGATACTATAATCTAACAAGAAACATAAGAAAATCGACATTCCAAGATAAATCTTGTATAACTCGGTCCATTGCCTCAGCTAGTCGACTAAAGGGCACGAGTGCAATAAGAAACTTCAGTAAAAGATATATTCATAACCAAATTATCAAATGGGAATCATATCATATGGTAATTGCTAGTAAAGAAGACAGCATATTATCTTTATTGATAAACATCGTTCCGACTAACGCTCAGAGCTCAGAGCTCTACTTCAACTAACATTTCCATCTAACAGGAACAAATGACATGTTGCATATTATGTAAGGATCATAAAGATACATATAAGAATTGGTAAACCTCTAGAAATGAAAATTACCTATATTGTACAAGACAGCAGCAACAGCAATTCAGGGACTGTACTGCTTCATACTTTGTCGCTGAACTAATCAGTAAGTATGCGAGACAAATTGAACAAGTTTAGCCGAAAAGTCCTCCATAGATCTAACTAAGGGGCCAGTTGAGGATAGCTGCATCCCAGTGTGTCAACAGTTTTGTGTGGTGAGGATGTGCTTCTTTATGCTTGTAAATCCGACCTGGCTAAATGGCAGTGAATGAATCCTTCAGAAACTTACTATACACAGAGTGACAGATGAACACCAGAAGACCTGTCAAGTTTAACTGTTGCCTTAACGATAACAATCTAACGATTACTTAACAGTCGGAGAAGTCTGATTCTGATCTGTTATAGCATTGCTGAATTTTCCACTAGGATGTCGAACTTTAAAACTACCATGTTTCACAGGTTTTGGATGAAACAGACCGTTCAACACTTTTTCCAAAGATTGAGCTGTATATTTCACATATTTGCCATTTCCTTCTTGTTCAACCAATGGTCCATAGTTCTGCATGTAACTTCGGTAAACAGGCACAATTGCTTGAATGATTGACTGGCATGTCTTATCCCGTAGGTCTTTGTCCAGCATTACCCAATTAGACTGCTTCGTATACATTTCATCAAACGCTTCGTTAAAAGCTTTTAATCGTTTCTTGACAAGATCGCGAGCGGTGGCGCGCCCACCTGAAAACAAAATAAGACCTTCCCTGCTTAATAAAGCAGGAAGCTTTCCCCAGCTTTCTTTCAAGAAAAAAGCAGAATAGTACTCCTTGTACTGTTCATGCTCCTTTAACCGAGAATCTCCCATCAGACCTCCAAGCTTCGTTCCTTTCAAATGCTTATATAGATGCCAATGATTATTCATCAAGAACACATATGACAAAATAACATCTTGATAGGCCTTTGACCATGTCTCTAAATTCACGTCAACAGCTCTCATTATATTCAGTAGCTCATTAATGAGAAGGCGCTCCTGAAATTTTTCCTGCTTCCAACTTCTTTCAATAATCAGAACTTGGGTGAGGATAGACTTATAATCATCCCCGAGCAACTTATTGCAATAGTCGGTGATGAAAATGATAAGTTTCGGAACACTGCCATCAGGAGGAGGTGGCATTTGCCTTTGCAACTCAACTTGAACCAGAAGTTCCCAAAAGATCTCACTAGCACCTTCAATCACACTCTTGATTAAATCCCTAGTCAAATTTTGTATTTCCAAACACGCAGTTCCACCAAAGAGCCGATTGAAATCCAATCTTAACTTGTTTAAAGATGCAAATATGTCCAACAACTTCAACAGCTTGATAGGATCCTTCTTACTCTCTGTAACCGTTTTTCCAAATTGAAGGAATGCAAGAATGCCTGCTTGGGCAGCTATCTTGGCAAAACAGCTCATCCACACATCCAACCCGATTCTCTCAAACACATCATTACAAAGTTTATATTCGGCTTCAAAAAGATGTTTTACAGCAAATTCTAAATGCTTACCCCACTGAGCAATGTGACCCTCTATGCTCTGCACATCATTGAACTCGGAGACTGAAATTTCTAAATAATCCAAATTAAGTGCCTGCAAACTTGTCCGGACATTAGAACTCCTCACCTCAACATAAATAGATATGCACTTATCAAGCCTGTTATTAGCAATCAATCTTCCGATTATAGCCTGTAGCTTCTGGATAACCATCACTGGCAAAGGCGAGGGCGCAATGCAGGCTTGTTCACCTGGCAAGGCTGGATCAGACATTGGCAGTGGAATAGTATTTTCAACCAAGAGCCGTCGAAATTCACTTTCCAATCTGTCTAACGCAACCTCAAGAAGCCCTCCGTCAAGCCGACCCTTTTCCTCCCCACTGTGCAATTCCCTTAGAGAAGTCAATGCCTCCTTCATACTTGAAGTAAACCTGTCATCAGCAACTGCATGATCCTCTAGGTACTCTACAATATCCGCCAACCACTGAATTGCCATCTCACAGTTCTCCCCTAAAAATTTCAATGCCTCTTCAAGCCTCTTAAGCACACCAAGGTACCCCGGGAGGTCCGATTGAGGATCAGACAACGACTTCTCCAGTCCATGAATTGCATCAAACACTTTTAAAACCGCCGTCGCAGGGACAACAGCACGATTAATATGTCCCCCAACAGCACCAAGAGCATCTTTCTGAGCCCTAATTGGCCTTATAGCAGCCTCCAAAGCTGGCAATCTCTGAATAATCTCATCAAATCTAGGCCCAGCTTTTTCAATAGATAAACCTAAAGCTTTTGACTTTTCAAAATTTGCCCTCAAACATTTTCTTGCTGACATCAAATTTTCAATCCCTTTCTCCATCTGGGTCATCCTTAAATTCACCAAAATCCCACTAATGAACCCACAAATGAATCTGAATAATCAAACAACTTAATACATAAAGATTAAATCTTTCCTTATAGAAAACTGCCCCCAAAGCCCTAAAGCCCCTATAAATGCAATACACTGAAACAAACTTCTAAAAGATTCAATCTTTTGCTCTTCATCATGTCAAATGATCAAAAAAACACAACCCCAACAAACAATTCCCACCCCAAAATCAAGAAAGTCAACAACTATTCATACAACAACAACAACAAAAGGACTGATATATATATATATAGAAAGAAAATGCAGTTGTCAGAAGAACTCACTCACAGATAAATTGCAAATCAAGATCCAGCAAATATGAACAAGATTTGAATTTGGGACTTTTTGTATATACTAAATGAATGTTTTGGGAAGAAGAAAAGAGAAGGGGTGGAGAAAGTAAACCCTAAAAAGATAAATTGGGAAATGAAAAGTGACTGCTTTTTCTCACAACACACTCTTTGCTTAGTCCAAGAAATTGTTTGTCCTCCTGGCAATGACAAAGTGCTGGACAGTACTACTACACTACACCATTTGTTTTCTCTCTCTTCTTTTTTCTCACTCTCTCTCTAAATCTTTTTTGACAAATTTGAGATCTTATGAAATGATTTTGTTCAAATGAAATCATATTTTGTGTTGATTCTACTTTGTGATTCACCCCTTTTGCTATTTTTGGAAAAACAATAATTATTTTGTTTCATTTTAAAAATATTTTCAAACTTTTTTTTTAAGTAGTAATGAGTAATACTGAGTCGAAATTTGAAAGTTCGAGTCATGAAAAAGATAAGTAGAAATATTATTAACCGTTCGAGATAAATACTAAGTTTAAACTCTATAAACTAAGCATAGAAGCAAGCCTAAAGAGTAGAAGGTTGAAGGAGAGGCATTATTGAAGGAACAACGATCAAGTGAATTAATTAAGAATTTAACGTATATACATCGAGTCTATTAAAAAATAATTACTTGAGAATTTAACGTATATACACCAACTCTATTACCTAGGTTTAGGAGTTATAAATATTGTGACTGTCATGGCATACACATTGAAAACATTTTATTACCCAACCAAATCAAGTATGAACATAAACATTATCAAAGAAGGTCAAAATTTTGTTTTCAATTGATGAACACAATATTTATCCGCATCGACAACTTATATCATGGTTAAGTGGTTTAATAAAGTGAAGATATGCATTCATTAACCATAGTTAACTGATAAAAATGTACGTACAGACACATGTCATGCATTTATTGATTTGATGTAAACATCTGATGCACGTATATCTTTTTTTACATAGGTGCACTAGGAACAATATCTTTGCTATCTACACCTTTTCCCTCTTCAATATTCTTCCATCCTCTACCCCTTTCAAACTCTTTTGCAGTGTCATAAGAAGCATGAAGTCCAAAAAACAAGTAATACACCAACAAAAAGCCAGTCCAGACACCAAATCTCATGAATGAAGCTCTATCTAGTGAACCTAATAGAAAAATGTTAATAGCAATTGAAACTGATGGTAACCATGGCACTAGTGGTACACCCCAAAGCTTTGGATTTCTAGCTTGAGGAACAAAATACCATAGTCCAATTGTTGCTAGTAACCATATTGGCAAAGTAATGCAATAGCCAATCCATCCATCTTTACTTAGTCCCCAATAAGTAGCCGTGGCGACTGAGGATGCAAGAATGATCAAGAGAAACGTGATAAGTTTGTTGCGATTTGCTATAGTTGTCTCACCATGAACGTAGTAACGTCTAACGAGGAGAGCAAGGGCCACGAGCATGAAAATGAAGAGAGTGGAGATTGATAGGAGGTTGGAGAGGATATCGAGTTTCGTGAATAAGGCAATGATTGCTGTTGCACATGACATGACAGCTGTGGCATTGACTGGTGTACCTGTAGATATAACATACAGTCAATGGGCTCAACGTACATTGAAGTTCGTGGTCTTGAATTATCAAATTTAAATCCTGAATACGTACCTGTCTTGGCATTTACTTGAGAAAACCAAGGAGGCATCATGTGAGTTCGTGATATATGAGTTAGATAACGAGCCTGACCAACTGCACCCACCAGCAACACCGATGTCATTCCTTTCAACGCCCCTGCAGCTACGATATACTGTGCCCAATTCCATCCAACAGATTTAAACGCCACGGAGAATGGTGCTTGAGTATCAATCTTCTGATATGGCTGCATCAGGCACAAAGTTATGGCTAGTAAACAGTACAGAAAAGTAGTGATCACCATAGAACCAATTAGTCCAATTGGAATATCTCTGCCTGGATTTTTAGTTTCTTCAGCCAAAGTGGAAACAGCATCGAATCCAACATACGCGAAGAACAGAACTGCAGAAGCTTTGAAAATCCCGCGAACTTTAAATGGAGCAAAGGGGGTGTAGTTCTTGGTATCCGACTTTATTAGGCCACAAATGATGATGAAAAAGATCACGAAAATGTGAACAATAGTGGCAATGTAATTGAGACGAGACGAGCCCTTTGTACTAAGAATTGCAATTATACAGATGATGATACAAACTCCAACAGCAATCGGATCTAACTCGTTGTATCCTTCTGCTAAACTATCCACTTTGATGAGGAATTTATCCGAGCTGAAGTTTAGTAGAGTCGCGAAATAGGAAGTCCACGTACGAGCTACTGCAGCACCAGCAATGACATATTCAAGAAGTATGTTACCAGCAGCAATGAAGGCAACAAAGTCACCTAACTCCACCCTCAAGTAGGCAAATGAACCACCTAAAACATCATTAAACAACTCCATTCGCGTTACCATTCATAAAAGGTGAAACTAGTAATCCAAAAAATAAGACAGATTACCTGCTATAACGCATCATAAATAACAAGTTCATAGTACCTTACCTAAAGTTCGTTGCCATAGTTGAGCCTTAGTCCTATGTTACTCAGACTCTTCAGAAATGTCATCAGGTGTGTGTCGAATCCTTCAAAAACAGTACATTTTTGAAGAATCTGACACCGGTGCTGCAACATTTTTGGAGAGTCTGAACAACTTAGCCTCAATCTCTATGTATAAAATTTTTAGAAAACAACTCGAGTTTGTATTCATGACTAAACACAACTTCAATTTTTCAAGTCATTTTTCACTTTTAAAACAAAAACTACTTTCTCAAATCTTCGCGGCTAAACTCCCCTAAAGTATATCAAAATCGAAATTCTTTTGTTTAAATACTCTCATACTTGATTGTTATGTACCCCACCCCTCCCACCACACAAAAAATGGAAATGATATATATGCAACAACTATGCCTCAGTTCCAAACAAGTTAGAGTCGACAATTACCTGCTACAGGAATCTCAACCGCGAACTCCGTGTAGCAAAAAACAGAGAGCAAAGCAGAGACACCAGATACAACATATGATAAAACAACAGCAGGACCAGCTTCTTGATTAGCTTCAAGACCTGTAAGAACAAATATTCCAGCTCCTATAACAGCTCCCATTCCAAACCATATCAAATCCCACCAAGTAAGTGTCTTCTTCATTTCATTCTGGCTCCGCGACTTTGATTCCAACTCTTCCTCGTCTTCAGAACGTGTTAGGATCCTATCGATTAGTCTTGTTGGCGTTTGTATCAGTGCATTCGCGTAGTTTCCCCAGCTTTTGAACGATTCCTCAGGAAGAAAATCGTCTTTCGTGCATGAACATATTCTTCTCCTTATTCCTCCTTCTGAATTTGTTTGTTGATCTACACCCTCAACACCCATTCTTCACAACTTGCCTCCTAAATTTAAAAAGTTTCAACATAAAGAGACGATAGAAACGCTATACAAACATGTACATAGGCGAATACATGATTCAACGTCTACAAGAAAAACACATTAAATCAAATAGATTCAATGTGACACAAACATGTACATAGGCGAGTACAAGATTCAACGTCTATAAGAAAAACATGTACCTCCTAATGTCGACTTATCACATTCTCGACTGGTAAAAAAGTCAATAACATCGAATAAAGACATAATACATAAACATGCCATTTAACTTGACTTCAGCTAACATCTACACCCTCCAACTTTGAGTGTGTAGACACTTAAATTGTATAAAGTTGAACAAGTAAGTACACTACTGACATAATACAAATCAGTTGTCACGTAGGACGAGTGTCACTCATGCAAATTGTCACGTAAGACGCATGTGTATATTTGTTCAATTTTATAGAGAAACGTATATACTATTATGTTCCTTTCCACACCCCAAACATATAACTATGTGAATTCATCATTATATTTTGGGAATTGAAGCAAAAACTAGAAAAAAATATGGAAATTGAAGTAAAATAAAAGTATCATGCATGTACCTATTAGAGCTCCAAGAGATATTCACAGAATCACAATATAAACTTTGCATATACTAATAAATATATATAAATAGAAGAAAAAAATGTGTGTTTATTAACGATATTTTCTCTGAATTCATCGTCCGGCAAAAGATACTATAAACAGCTAGCAATACACTCCAAAAAATGAACTATTTTTTGTTTATGACATTTATCGTTCAATAGTTGATCCAACGTGTCTTTAATTTTATGCATAACACATAAACGTGCCTTTGAATTTGACTTCATCTGACATCTATGCTCTATAACTTTGAGTGTGTACAAATAGACATTTAAATTGGTATATAATTGAACAAGTATACACACGTCTCACGTGATATTTCATGGCATCCTGCGTGTACTATGTCATGTAGGACGCACATGTGTATTGTGCGCAACCAAAATGTTGAAGTAATGTCCATGCAAATTCTCCATCTTGCTAATTTCGATTTTATTGAATTAATCAATCGATGTACTATCATACGTTTATTTTAAATTCGATAATTTTTGTAAAAAATATTTTAACATATTAGTAATTAATATTTGCATTATGAAATTAATAAGAAAAGGGCAATAAAGGAACTTGAAAAAAAAAAACAGATATGGGCACTCCATTCTGCTCCCGTTATACTTCTCTCAACTTCACGCATTTTCCCCCCAGCTTAGCTCCGGCGATTCAGTTAACGTTCAATACTAATCTCCGGCGACGGAACGTCGGCGTAACATCTCGAATGGTATCAACATCCATTTCTCCTTCTGGCGACTCCAGCACTACCGCCGTCAGCGCCACTGCTGCCGGCAGCGATACGACCACAACCGGCAACAATAGTACAGAGGAGAGCTCGATTACCGATACGGTGATTCAATATGTTGTTCTACGGAGAGATTTGATTGATACCTGGCCGTTAGGAAGTGTGGTTACGCAAGGTTGCCATGCCGCCGTCGCCGCCATTTGGTCTCACAAAGACGATGCTGTTACTCTTCAATATTGTAGCCCTTCCAATATCGATTCGATGCATAAGGTAAATCGTCTAATTAGTTGATTTTTGTTTAGTAAGATTCATCATTACTGTTTCGGATTCACCAGATCAGTTAGTTATAATACATTTGATCATGTTAAAGTATTTGTACTATAAGTCAGCTAGAAGGTAATTGGAGGTATATCTCTGTAAAAAACAATACTTTAGCTGAAGAAATTGTAAAGAACATACTATTATTGGTTAACTTAGTATATGCTAATAAGATTGTGGAACTTGCAACAACTTTATTGATAATAGTTATGTTGACTGCAATAACTGAGGGTAAAAGTGCATATTTTGTGCACCTCGACTATTTTCTGGGTACCTGTTACCTATTAGATAACTTTGTCCACCAAGGCTTAGTCAGATGGGATTCATAGGAAGAGATTATCTAGTTTTTCTTTTCCTGCTGGAACTTTGACTCTGATCTCCAAGGTTAGTGCCCACTACATTGACTGTTAGGCCATACACAAGGTGCTAGTGAATAATGTATATTAGTTATTAGATTATTAATTTAGATATTAGTAGGCTAAGAATTCTCGTGGTTGTAAGGTTAGCAAATGAAACTGATGGGTAAGGTTGTTTGATGCGTTGTGTTATGTCAGGAAAAGGCCAAAATGGTTACACTTGTTACAAGTTGTGTGGTTGGTTTCCTGGTGCACTAGCTCCTGTGTGATTTATTCTCTTAAGCTGTTCAATTTTCAGCTGTATGAAGTTGAAAAGAGCAAATGGTGCTTATAGAAAAACAAAAGCCAGATTGGTGCTCTGTTAGCTCCTTTGTAGTGAACTAGTGATCACTTAGGTTAGTATGTAAAACATGAATTATGCAGAATTTTACACTGAAGTTGCTTGCTGTGAACTTGGGGTCAATAAATGCCATTGGACTTTTCTAAAGAAGTTCAATATTCTAGTTTACACTATGGTTAACTTATATTATGCAATTAAGTAAGATTGTTTTTTTTTTTGGGGAGAAAATGAAGTAAGATTATTTGTAAGCAACTTCCTTATAATCAGGAAATAATTTTTAGAATGACGTCCACATATATTCCACTTCGATGCATTCTAACTTAGATTAGTCCTTGGTATAGAGAATTTAGAGAAAATCAAAGATTCAATGCAACTTCCTTTCTTGGCTATGTAGGTAACTCTTGAAGTGAAGGGTGAAGCCCAGATATTGAACTTGGCAGAAAAGCTAAAAGCTGGGGGCATTGCTCATAAACTGTGGATTGAACAACCAGAAAATATACCAACCTGTCTTGCTACAAAACCTTATCCAAAATCCCTGGTATCTTCATTTTTCAAGAAGCTAAAACTTTGTAAATGATGAATTTCAAGTGCCATCCGTTTTTGTGATACTGACACAAGTAGGCTTAGTTTCAGCGCTATGGAATTGAACCTATTTGCTAATGATGAGCTCCTCTATTTGTAATGATTAATATTCCTTACTGAACCCTTTGACCTTTGCATGCGGTTCATCTTGATTTATAATCTGGTGATTCTGTCCCGATGAATATTGAACTTAATTTTTAGCTATATTTGAAGTTTTATTGATTTATGCTCTAATCTTTTGGGTAGTGGTGATGAACTTGTGTATTTTCTACTGTGGCTTCACAACTTTATTTCTGAGCTTCCACTCTGCCGTGCGGCTTATCCTCTTAATTATCAGGCCAACTTTTCATGTTTGGCCTGTCTCGAGCTCTAATCTTTTGGTAGTGGTGATTAACTTGTGTATTTTCTACTGTGACTTCACAACATTATTGTTGCGCTTCCACTCTTCTGTGATGCTTGTCCTCTTAATTATTAGCCCAAACTGTGCGTGTTTGGCCTATCTCTCCATAAGTTGTAATGGCTTTGGGCAATCCACCAAACTACCGGAAAATGGGTTCATTGAAGAATGCAGTACGTAAAGAACCTAACACAACCTAGTTGGTTGAGGAACCTGGTAAGCCAAATTCCTTTAAAAAAAATTCGGGAAATTGGTTTGCAGCATTTCTTTCTTTTGGCTATGAAAATTCTTTACCATCGAGTGAGTCATCAAAGTCTTTTGCCTTCCTTGTTGTCTCTATCAGCAGTCAAGTTTCATGAAATGTTAAAAATTATTATACTTTGCATCTTCTTAGATTAAAATGAAAATTCTTCAAATCTTCTGAATTATTTTGTCGTTAACTGAAATGGATATACTGCTGCAGTTTTGTGGCAGTTGCTGTACACTGGTATATGTAGCCCTTATTTGAAGGACGGTCCCCTAGTAGTTAGAGAGATTTTCCAATTTTAAGTCTATAAATAGGTAGTAATTGGATCATGCAATCATCTAATCAATCATGACAACTGTCAATCCAATCATTTCCATTTCAATTCGTCCAAACATTTCATATTACTTTTAATTACAAGCTTTATTACAACTTCTCTTACCATACACTACACTTATGTTAGTTATCAGTTAAGTCCAATTCTTTCATTTTAGTTTTAACTTAACTTTCAGTATTAGGTGCTATCAAGTAGTCTAGGAACATAGTGTTGAGAAGTAGAATCTCCTTTTTCTACATTGATACTCTAATAGCAGTTGGTAATCATTCAATGATATTTTGATTTATCATTTGATCTGATACATTACCATTTTGGCCATCAACAATCCTATAAAATAAATTTCACTACCACCAGAACCTGTGGCAAATTCAAAGGGAAATATTATATGTGTATACAAATCTGATTTATACACGAATCACCAGGGTTTTTTCTCACTGGTACTTCTATACAGAGCCGTTTAAGATAAAAGCTCTAAAGCAATACAAAATAAAACCACATATATGTCCTATCCTTTTTTTTTTCTTTGGATTTCTTTTTTCTTGAACTTTTCTCTTCTTTTTTTTTGTTTTGAAAGAATTGTATGTTCCTAAAATTTACTTACGGAAATACCTTTCTGACCAACAATTATAGATGAATACAATTTTGGTGATGCATTCCCTATCAGCCATACTGTAGCAGCATGTCTGACTCTGATCTTCCACTCCAAGCATGTCCAGTTCTACCAAAAGTTCTAATTTACGCCCTGAAATTAGAATATTTCCAAAACGTTAATCAGAAAACTGTGTATGATTAAGCTGCTAATGATAAATATACTTTTATGTCACAAGCATCAGTGTCTCAACAGAAACACATATTGATTATAATTAGAAATCATGACAAATGATAAAAACATAAAGTGATTTGATTACAATTATATTATTGTTACTGTTCATGTTGTTGTTACTATGATTTTATCATTATCATCATTTTTATTGGTTTCTGAACAAAAATATAATTAATACTGAAAGTTCCTCAAAGCTGGAAACAGAATAAACTGAATGGTAACTATAATCATACAGCTACCAATGAAGATATGTATACTCGAAACAGAAATACTCACTTGGGCTCCTGTAAGGAGATGACAGTTTCAAAGGCACCAGCCAGTGCTTTCACTCTGTTCTTCCTTTGCTCTCTAAGCTTACTTGCAGTCTCTTCAATCACATCATTGGAGACCACGGATTCCTTCTTCCCGTGCACCACTTGACGTTGAGGCCTTGATGAAGCCACAATAGTATTAGTCTGTTGCACTGTTTCATGCTCCTCTGCCATTACAGTTTCCTTTCCTTGGTTTCTTCCTCCATCCTCTTCTTTCACTTCTTGAGTCTCATCCCCTACTTTTAGCGTGTTCTCTTCAAGATGATGTTTGTTAGGATCATTGGTAATTTCTTCTGGTTCTTTAGTGTTGCTGGTGCTGGTTTCATCAACAAGTTGTTTCTCTTCTGTTTCTTCCACCTTATTAGTTTCTTGGTTCTCCAGATCTGTTTCAGCATTGATTACATTTCCATTATGCTCTTCTTGTTCTTCAATGGCTGAATTGTTTTCTCCTGCATCAGAAGCAGCAGCTTCACTGTGGTTAATGATCACATCACTTTCAGTATCAGTAACTGGAAATTCTTGATTATCTTCTTGCTCTGATAGTTCAGCCTGAGGACTAACATCCTCAGTTACATGGAGAGAATCAGTTATTACTGATGCTTTAGGTGTTAAATCATTGTGACCATCCTGATCGTTGCTCGACTTGTATATGTCGTCTTCATCAGTTTCAGCCTGCAGAATGACATCCTCCACTGCATGAGAAGAATTAGTTATTGATGCTTTTGGTGTTGAACTACTATGACCATCTTGATCATTTCTTGTTTTGTGTGTGCCATTATGACTAGTCCTGCCAGCCTCATGTTTCTTGGAGATTATGTCAGTAGTTGTGCTCTTCTTTATTGTCCCTGGTGTAGCATACGTGTTAGTGCCACGTTGTTTACTGGTGGCATCCTTACTCATATGAGATGCTCTGGATAATCTATCTGAAGGGGGTTTCTGGGAAGTTGAACTTTTTCCTGAAAACGATGAGGATGACCGAAGAATTCTCTCTTTAGGATTAGCGTTTTTTTGCAAAGTAGCAAGAGGAGGCTTATCGAATGATCTTCTTCGAGTTAGAGTAGGTTTATTGTGAATGTTGGAATCACCTGATGAAGACATTGTAGGCTTGAGATAGTTGGGAACATTCTTGTTTGATGTAGTTGAATCTGCTCGCTTCCGCACCGGAGAGTTTGTAGTTGATGAATTAGGACTTCTCAGATGATGAGGAATAGGATGTGAAGGAGATACTCCTCTCTTCTCCTTTCCTGGTGGAGCAGTGTCCTTTCCCCTTGTTGCCATTATATTCTTTGGCTCAACTAGATTTTGAACTTGTATTTTGCTGCAAAAGAGTAGTAATAAGTTAAAGTTGTGAAAAAGTCACCAAATGGACTTTTGACACAAGCACTACTTTTATTATTTGCCATCATTGAATTCAATGAAAGACAAATGCATGCATTGTTCTAAATCTTAGCCCAATTTCTGCACAAATTAGAAATATTGATCCCAGAAACAATCTTAAATATTCCTCCTTCTAACTCTTTCTTTTATAACTGTGGTGTATGTGTCAGCTGGCACGTACCTCGACTAATTGCATGGATACCTACCATCTCCCACCAGCAACATATATCAGGTATCAAGTAACTTTATCCACTAAAGCTAAGACATATGGGGGGAAATTACCTAGTGTTCTTGTCCTATCTTTTATATTGTTCCCTTTTCCTTTTCTTATCCTAAGCCATACCCCCCCCCCCCCGCGTGAATGGCCTGCCAACCAAAAGTTTTTGTACACATTTGTTGCTCATAATTGAGAAGCAACTACCAAATATATAAGAACAATCTTTAGGAATACATTCATGCAAAATTGCAAAAAATAAAACGAAGAAAAACTTTTGGCAATCATGATTTTAATGCAATATAAGGAAAATGCACATATTAAATGGGAGTCTTAGAGCAATGATAAAGTTATTTCTGTTGAAGCAATGACTAAATACTTGCATTAGAATAAGTTATCTACATTACACCCTTGAGGTGCGACTCTTCCTCGAACCCTGCATGCGGAATATGTTGTGCACCGGCAAAAAATACACATTCAACAAAAGAAAACAGAAAGAAAGACAAATTTATAGCACCTTTTTAATTTTAATCAAAATAGATGATCCATGACCTCCACTATATTAGATAGATAGATAGATGATTGATAGGGAAAAGAAACTTAAAAGAGAATTGTGAAGAATTTTTTAAAAAATAAGTAGGAAAGAAAAGAAAAAAAAGGGTGAAGAAATAGAGAGATTGATGAATTTGGAAAGAGTTATTTTTGGGAGTTTGGTTGTTATATTAAGTACGAAAATTATGGATAACCCAAGGTTGTGGAAGCACATAAACACAAAGATGTGATTATCATTACAGGTCACAGGAAATTATTATATATTATAATATTACTTTGGCTATTTCACCAAGGAATATATGTCACAATTTTATTCGTTAGTCTATATGAATATTCTTTATTTAGTTTGATAATATAATCTTTTAAATTAGTAATGGGAAGCACAACATAGTATAGTGCTCTGCCTGCACTTTCTCTCCCATCATAATCTAATTTTTATGTATTAATTTGTCAACAACCATCGAGACTAGAAGTGTCAAATTTGTGCTTTGGGCTAAATCTGAATAGGTCAAAATGAGTTAAGTTAGTAAATAAATCGATTAATAGGTTATGCAGGTTGAAATAGAGTTATGGACAAAGTTAGAATGAACTAAACAATAGGTCATGTCAAAATAAACAAGACCGTTAGAGATTGTTTGGTTGAGAACAAGATATTTCAAAATTAATTATTTTGGAATAAGTTATTCCACCATGTATTTGAGATAACTTATCTCATCACTAAGGTATAAATAGTGAGATAAATAATCTCAGGACCGCCTAATTTCTAGGGCTAGAATAATTTTGGGAATTTTAGGAGCTCAATATCTGTTGGGCTAAGCCCAATGTAACAAGAATTGAACTTTTCCTTACGACAAATAACCAAATAAACCATATATGAATTTATGTATTATTATATACAATATAGAACATGGAATAAGAATAAAGTGTTAGTAATAACTCTCATATGGTAAACACTTATGTTTTGCTTAAAAAGTATATATCCATTTTTTATTATACTATGTATATCGATATTTATAATACAACAAATTAAAGTTTCAACAAAATATATTTATTACATTATAATTTTAGTATTATTAATCTCAACATAACTTGACTCTTGTAACTAGATCCTTTAGAACATCAACTTAGAACGAACAAGTCCTTACATTACTAGTATTTACTCTTTAGTGGTGTATACACAATTCAATTTTTGGGTCGGTTCGATTTGTAAATATACCCAATTATATCCAAATTGGAAAACCATAATATTTTATAATTGAGTTTGTAAATCAAATTCAAATTTTATAAATACTATTATTTGAATTGATTCGAATCGATTCGATGATTAGGTTGAACCAATTTGTGCACATGCCTAATTTTGTGTTTGTATATTATTACCATTAATATTGTCAATTAAATTTTCCTTTTAAAAAGAAAAGTCCCCACCAAATGCTGCCTTTTATGCTTTTTATTAATTATTATTAAGGTCGTATTAATTATTGCTTGTGATTTGTTCCCTTCTTTTTTATTTTTAATAAAGCAGTTGTGTCCCAATATGTTTGTCCTATTAATGGGCCTATATTCACGGACACATAATTATTTTATTTTAAAAAAAAATATGTTTAATGGGATTATCATTATTATTCAGAAAAGTGAAAATATAACATTTGGAAAACAAAAAAGTATAATTCAGATTAGAATATATGATAATTTTAAAAAAATAATATTTTCCTCCATATTGAATATACCCTAAATACTATAACAAGGGGTCTAGAAGAAACGTAAACCTTGCCCTTATCTCATGAAAGTGGTGAAAGAGAACTAATAAGCTTTTTTTGGAAGATTCCCGCCATCTTAGGTAACACATATAACAATATCCACCAAAAATTTAGTGCCCATTTTTTTGGAGACGATGTTTTCAATGATTTTTTGGTCATTTTTAAGGATTCGAATTCAAAACTTATGTCTAAGGATAAAGGGATTCCAATCATTCCTTCGTCAGATTTATTTATTCGAAAAAAAGTGAAAAGAGAAAAATGAACAAATTAGAAAATCTTGACCTAATGATATATTCCTTGTGATTTGCACGAAGAAGATCACGAGAATCAAAAGAGAAAGAAATTTAAAATAATAAAAATAAAATAAAAAGGGTGGTGACATCCATAATTCTATGAGACAATTCTCATTATTTTACATTGGGAAAGAGCAAACATAAAATTTTATTGAAATTTAATAAATACATATACAAATTTGAAGCTGATCATGGTGCGATGAATATAATCCTTTCTTTTTTATCAGAGTTTTCAAATTCAAGCTTTTTGATATGAATTCTTTTTAAAAAAAAATTATTCGACACGACGAATTCAGAATAACAAATTTTCATCAAAATCAGTCTTACAATATCTCTAACAACAAGAAGCTAAATATTTTATTTCTTACTGTTCCCCATCTCAACATCAATAACTAGACATTAATAAGTGGAATTGCATTTTAAGATCTTTAATTATAATAATCACTTTGAACAAGAATTACATCATTTTGCTTCTCAACCATACCACTAAGGGGTTTTCAAATATAAATTTAAAGTCAAATAAATAATTGGGCTAAAACATATTAATATTATATGCATATAATAAATATAATGGATGACAAAGTAATTTGTTATGGATTTTTAATTAATATACATTAGTATACTATCATGTATTTTAACCTATTATTGACATGTTAATTTTAATATTCTTCAAGTTATTAATTTCACTTAATACGAACAATTACTTATAATTATTATTTAGGTGATTTATAAGCGTAAAAATTCTTTTATAATGTCAACATATAAATTAAAAGTTAAACCTATCTTGTCATTTCCTAGTTGCCTTATAACCATAATGCATCAAAAGACTTTGTTTCACCAATAAAAATTGCAATGCTATGGATAGAATCCCCCTCTCTTAAATTGAGATCTCGAGTTTTCAAATCGTAAATTAAAAAATAAATTGCTAAAGAAATATTTTCCTCTTAAATGGGCTTTATACGAGATGAATTCGAACAATTGAAATTTCAATACAAATATCAAACATCAAATGAGAAATAAAAAAAATAACTTTTTTAAAAAAATTCACCTCGTTATCGATATCTGAATTGAAACTCGATTAGATTTGAATTTTTGCGACTTTATCATTACCCTTTGAACCTTTGTCTCTTAAAATCTATTGTAAATTGTTTTTCCCTTTGACTCTTGAGATTTAATAAAACATACCCTCGTGACTGCCCATAGATTTCTCTAGAAAATATGACGAATCCACTTGCTTTAAACTACAGTGGATAATTAATAAAAATAAAAATACACATGTTGAGTATTTCAAGATTCAAGGAAAATAATACTAATAAAAAAATAACTTCAGAACAAATAATTAATATTGAAGAAGATGTTTGTTTTTACTAAGCATTTTTATTGTGGCAAAAGTATTAAGTTTAGATAAATGTGACAGTTGAACAAATTGTATTTTTTCTTGAGGTTTTATAATGCTATATATCACAATTTAAAGATCCTAAGCTTATAATATTACGAGAAAAAAATAATACGATGCATGACAAACTTATTATATAAAAAAAGGAAGGTAATCAAATAATAAGTAACGATAAGATGATGGGAAAACAAGGTAATAACGTAATTACGTTAGTGAGTTGATCAAATTTCAAGTTTTCAAAAATTAACTCATATCAACTCAACTTATGTGTTTTTAGGACTTAGTTTAAATATTTTTAAATAATAAAATATTAATGCATGACCAAACGCAACATCAAATTTTAAAATTACAACTTTAAATATTCTTTTGCTTCTCAATACACTTTCTTTGCAACGTCAGTATTTAGGATGGTATTTATTATGTTTTAAAATAATCTAGAAGTTAAT
>JAJOOI010031838.1:0-17725 GCA_029582585.1 Solanum bukasovii | reverse complement strand
AGGAATTTTGATAACAAGAGCAGCCCTCTGCACAAGATTAAAATGAACTGCATTATCACTTTTTGCTATTGGTGTAGTTCAGAGTATATAGATGACCCTGTGGCTATTGTAGACATTCTAGGGTCCTTATAAAGGTGAAAGGAGGATCTAGGGATAGTTCTCTTTTTTCTTCTTTTCTTTTCTTTATCCTTTGTTTATGCCCGACATACATGTGTGGAAGGAGGATATGATGTAAATTTTTGGATACCAGCTTTGAGCTGATGATTGATATACAAATGTTACCTTTATCAAAAAAAAAAAAAAAATAGCTTTTAAAAAGTAACTTTTTAAAGTCAAACTTAAATGACTTTTAACTTCAAAAATAAAAAGTAGGAAGAGTCCAACTTTTGGTTTTTAACTTTTTAAGTCATTTTAAACTTATTTTCAACTTTGTCTAACACTCCCAAAAGCTAAAAATGACTTTAAAGTAGGTTTGACCAACTTTTAAGCCAATCCAAACAGGCTCGTAGTCTTAGAACACTGAAATGTAAGAAGAGATATTGTCACAGGTGGCAAGATATTTATCACTAGGCCATTCACACAGTATCTTTTTCTATTACAAACTTTGAATTAGCAACATGATGTTACTTTAAGAGAGCGCTTTCCTTGAGCAAAGGCAGCATAGAAGCTACGAAATTTTTGGTGCCCATCCCTGCTTTTTAGTCTCATATATGTCAATGATTGAGCAATAATCTAAAAATAATTGTGTCATACCTTTTTATGTTCTTTTTTCCATATATTGGTAAGTCGCCAAGGCTGTGCTTTTAGGTATTAACACGTGAATGTGATGGAATTTTCGTTCTTGCTTGTTATCTCTCTTCTTTTGTGCTTTGTATGACTTTGATATCCTCATTTATCAATCTTTAAATACATATTGATATTGGAATCTATTGCTGCTGGTAATAGGAACATGTGGAACTTGAAAAGCGGTATCGTGAATTAACTGATCTATTGGTAAGTAAGATTAAACTAATTCATGTATGCTCTATATAGTTCCCATTATTTACTGTTGGTAACTTAATAAGCTGTATTTCTTGCCTGCAAGTTCAGTATTACAAGCAAACACAGCTTGAAGCCATGGCCAGTGAAAAAGCTGCGGCTGCGTTTCAGTTGGAGAAGGAAGCAAAGCGTCGTCAGGAAGTACAGGTTTGTGCTTAAGTTTATCAGTATTTTGGCATTGCATTACATTCTACTCCTTGTATTTACAGTTGCAGTTTGATAAAGTGGGTTAAATTACTTAAGAATTTCTCTTACAACAGTTAGAAGCTGAAAGAAACAGATCTTCTCGTCGAGCATCATCCTCGTGGGAGGAAGACACTGACATCAAAGCACTTGAGTATGTTACTATTAAGAATTTACTTTATGCTTTTGGGAGACACTTTTGAATCTCTTCCTTCATTATTAGACCTTGATTCCCGTTATACTTTGGCCAGTCCTGTCCATTAGGAAAATGTGAAATTGGTTCATTAAAATTATTTCTTGAACTTTCTTTTCCAGCTCAGCCTTTCCTTTTTTTTTTCACCCAAAGAAAGTTGAAGAAATTGGCATCTCCTGCCTGGTTAAACGAAAGAGTGAATGGAGGAACAATGTGGTTGCAAAGAATATATTAATTGTTTGGTGCAATCTTAATTTTTCAATGAATAAGAAAGAACTTGTTTTAAATAAATATGCCAAAATTGGCACAGTGGGAGGATCCCAGTATCCAGTGGAATTGTCGAGGTGGGTTAGTTGATCAGACACGCTACTAAAAATAAAAAAGAATTCCAAGTTTATTGCCATCATTAACTTAAAATGAAGGACAACTGAAACTATCATGTTAGATATAAAAAAATATGTTACAATAATGTGAATTCATTTGCTTCAAAGTCTAATTTGATCAGTAATCAAACAAGTAAAAAGTAATTCATTTGCGTCAAAATTACTCCCTCTATCCCTGTTTATGTGGCACAATTGGAATTTTGAGATTTAAACTTCTTAACTTTGACCATGAATTCAGACATAGAAGCTTTAAGTTTTTAAAATAAAATTTATATAATTGAACACTACGTTAAAAGTACTATAAATCACAATAATTAACAACTTAAAATATTTGAAAGGCATATAAAGAAATTTCGATCAAAGAAAAACTTGGTTAACTCTCGAAATTCCAGTCGCTCCACACAAATTTGGGATGGAGGGAATCACTTTATAAGCCTTTTGTAGTTGTAAGTTGTAACACGTGATCAGTTTTCAAGTTCCTCTGAGCATGATGTGCTTTTCTGAAACATTTTAATATTACAGGCCTCTCCCTTTACATCATCGACACATGACTAGGGCGACGATACAGGTAAGCTCTTTCCTATTTTTCCACATCCACATCCTCACACTAGGGGGTAAAAAGAAGCATGAAAAAAAAGAGTACAAGTTTTGTACTTAACTGGAAAGAGAGCCATATATTTGTACTATTTTTGTATATGACTTAAACTTCGCTGTGCAGTTACAGAAGGCCGCGAAGCTTCTGGATTCCGGGGCTGTCAGGGCAACACGATTTCTCTGGCGATATCCAACTGCTCGAGTTATCTTGCTTTTTTATCTGGTTAGAACAGATCATTTACTCTGGAAAAACCTTAGTGTCTGTTGAATGTTTGAAGTGAATTGATGTAAAATTGTACCTGCTATTTAATGAGGTATATGGTACTGTTGACAGGTGTTTGTCCATTTGTTCTTGATGTATCTCTTGCATCGCCTTCAGGTATGATTATTTGAGCTTCCGCCCTAGTTTGATAATTGAGTGTCTAGCTAATGAGGCTCCATGATGCATAATTTCTGTGGATGATTTTTTATTTCTTTTTGATAAAGGATTTCTGTGGATGATATTATGTTAATTGATGAAACTTAGCTGATTGAAGGTGTTAAAAAAGAATAAGATAGGCCTCATGATTACATGGAAGGAAGTTTTATTAAAAGATTTAGAATCTGTCAAAATCCATACAGACGTAGCAAATAATAGAACTCAATAATAGCAAAAAAGTTCATATATGTGATCCCTACTAGTTGAATTTAGGCTTAGTTGGATTTACAATCACGTCTGGTGTTTTCTAGGAGTGTTTTGAGTTTGTCCAGAGATTCTTTTGTCACTAAACGTTCAGGTTACCTCTACATTTTGAGAACTGCGGTTTGTCTTAACAAATATAATTGGGTTTTGAAATGAGACTGGCCTAAATGGAGCAAAATGGATATAAAGTTTTCATATAGTCGACCCCAGAGTTGCTTGGGATTGAGGTGTAGTTGTGTTGGTATTGTATGACAATGACACATCTCTTAATCCACTTCTCTTACCATTTACTTTGTCATAACACTTATAGAGTCTGCACCTTTGTTTTCCATTTGTAACATATGTATAAAAGGTATACGTTAATAAAGCTTTTCCTGTCTCGTGAATTTTAGACTGTGTTTTGAAATTGTACATAAAATATCTTTATTTGTGGGATGATGTTCTGTATCTCATATAGGCACAAGTGCATGTACATTGGCATGCCCATTTTATGTTTTACTGATTCTTAGAATTCATGTAGTCGATAGATCTGATTATATATAAATATCTCAGCACAGAGGCACCTGCTCTAGTATTTCTTCAAGTATTATTTTCAATGATATTGTAAAGATCTAATGTGACATTGCAGGAACAAGCTGATACTTATGCATCCAAAGAAGTTGCAATATCAATGGGGCTCGTCAACCAAACCTTACCTTGAGCCTTCCTGGTAGAGGACCATTCAGGTTCTCTCTTATCTGCTGAGTTGCTCGATAAAGCTATCTCATTTAAGCACCCCATAGTATTGCAGAATCACAAAATGTTTGAAGAGGAATATTGCATTTGGTTTGCTTTCAGCGCAACTTGGATGATAGCGTGATTTATACTGTAACTGCAGTCTGATGAGTCCATCAAAAAAAAGAAATTGAACATCAACAAAGTCTAGGCGGATTTCAACTGATTCTTCTCCAGTAATTGAATGTCAATATGTTATGACAAATCAGAAAATGGAAAGAAACTGTAAGTAGGAGCTGAAAACTGACGGGGAGAGCATCGAGTAAATACAAACACACTCATTTTATTTTATTTTTGGTTTGGGGGTGGAGAAGGGGGATTTGGGAAGTAACAAACTCAACATTTCTAACAAAAATGATACTCCATTGATTGGAATTGTGTGTACATGAACACTTGGTGTAAGCTATCAAATACTTAATCCAGAGATTTGTCTTTTTAACTTGTAAGGGAAATGTTTTCAGTAATTGCTATGAATGTATATACTATATACTAAGTAATTTTGTGGAAGGGTATATTCTTTAATAATTATGACTACAGATTTTTTCATTCTAACAGTTTTTACCTTTTTGATTATTAGGAAAGGTGTGCTTGTGGTTTATATAGGATTCTCATTAGATGAATTCTACTGCAGAAGTCCACAATAATCTCTTCATGACAGAAGAACTTATTAATTAGAGGTTTCGGGTTCTAGTCATGAATACACCTCTTTGGTAAAAAGTGTTTTACTTCCAAAGTGGAACTTTCTTGCAAGAAATTAGTCGGGTCTTAAAGTAGATATTGGACAAGTTCAATAGCAGGAAAAGAGGAACTCAGCAAGACTTCTTTTATGGAGAGATTGGAATGTATTTAGACCTTACGCCTTACCTTGTGAGGTAGAGAGATTGTGGAGGAAAGAAATAGCAATCGGAGGACGAATTCTTATGTGGTCCAAGGAAATTAAATACACAAACCTTTCCAATAGAGCATCGAGGAAAAAAAATATATTCAATCGGACGATGAATTCTTACATGGTTCAAGGAAATCAAATACACAAACCTTTCCAATAGAGCATCGAGAAAAAAGGAATATTCAATCGGACGACAAATTCTTATGTGGTCCAAAAGGAAATCAAATACACAAACCTTTCCACTATATCTTGTGGGAGGTAGAGAGACTATTTTCAACCGTTGTTCGGCTCAAGAAAAAGTATTTTCAGAAACAGATTTGAAAAGAACTCCCAAAGATTGTAACCACTAATACAAAACAAAACAAAATGTTTACAACATTTTTCACAATCAGAAAATTTACACCACCTTTTCTGCCTTTCCTCTAATTGCTAAATATTCAATTTTAGCTTTTCTAAGGCTATCCACAATATTACTAATGTTCATTCTGTCTTCAGGACAATCTTTCAGACATTCCAATCCCAAACAAAAGATAGATGACACAAACTGTTGTACTACTTCAGAGAACTGTTCAACATCTCTAATCAAATCAGAATCCAGAACTTCCATTAAAGATTTTCTACATAAGCTTTCGCCCACGAAACATTTCAAGTTCATTGTTTCCCCGAATATATCATCAGTTGGTTTTTTTCCTGTAAACATTTCCAACAATATAATGCCATAGCTGTAGATATCTCCACTTGTTGAAACTATCCCATGAGTTCCATACTCTGCAATGACATTACAATTTAAGAAAAGTATATAGCATAAGATCTAGTTTATATTACACTCCCTCTGTTTCAATTTGTTTGTCTGGTTTTGACTTGACACGGATTTCAATTAAGAAAGTGAAGAAAACCTTAGAATGTATCAAATATCTTTTAATCTTGTGGTCTTAAACATGTTTTGTGGTTTTTATGAGACGGACTCAAAGGAAAATAAGACGAACAAATTATAATAGAGGGATAACTAGAAAGAAATGTATATCTAAACACAATATAAATTACATTATGGAAATTGTTCAAGTATTTCCCTATGCAAAACCTCTATATCCAAACAAGTCAAACTAATTGCTTGGTCCTCCTTGTGCAAGAAAAATTAAGCTATATACTAATGGTAGTGTGAAGATCCAAACCGGAGATGCTGTTTTCGGAAAAACTTTAAGAGATGAATGAAGAAAGTGGATAAACGTGTAGATTTTCTGGTGAATAAAGGTCATAGACATGAAAAGGATTTGGTAATATGGGGATATGTGATCAATGAAATGGAGTTCTTGCTCCTGACAGATTCAAGCAATGTAGCTTATGAATGATTTTTGATAGTTAGTATGTTTCAAAATACCCAAAAAATGATTTACTACTAAAGAAAGCAGAATAAGAAGGATTTGGATTTAGTTTCACCTGGTGCCATATAACCAATGGTGGCTAGTGTCTTGGTTTGAGCCATATGCATGTCTTGCTCAAAAATTTTTGCGATCCCGAAATCGCAAAGATGTGCAGTCATATCTTCATCTAATAAGATATTGTTAGGCTTCAGGTCACAGTGTACAATAGGAGTTGTTAGACCACAATGAAGATATTCTAAAGCTGAAGCAATATCTATTGCTATGTTCAATCTCTGAAGCATACTTAAACAACAATCTTGGGAATATAACCACCTCTCAAGATTACCATTTGGCATGTAGTCTAATACAAGAGCTTTGAAGTCTGTGGTACTACAACAACTAAGGATTTTTGTAAGGTTTCGGTGACGGATGTTGCTCAATATCTTACATTCAGCATAGAAACTCTTGGTTGCTTCTTCTGTCAGTGAGTTAAAAACTTTTACAGCTACATCTGTTCCATCGTTGAGTTCCCCTCGATAAACTGAACCGTAACTTCCCTTTCCTAGTAGATTGGATTCAGAAAAAGAATTTGTTGCTCGTACAAGTTCAAGATATGAAACATTTCTCAAGTATGCGATAGGTGAAAGAATTGCAGCAAGCTGTGATTCCACCATTTTCATCTTTACATATTGGTTCCGTTTTCTTATCAATATAAGTACAACAGTCACCATGAGAATTGTTGACAAGAGAGGGGGAACAACATATTTAATCAAAGATGAAACACTTTTTGACTTGGAATGTTTTGTCCGGCAGGGCAGAACATGCAGCCGAGCTACTCCACATAGCTCAGGATTTTGCCTAAAAGATTCAGCACTGAAATTTGAAAAGCATCCACCTGATGGAATTTCTCCTTCCAATTCATTCACAGAGACATTGAAGTGTCGGAGATACCTCAATGCCTCGAGAGACTTTGGAATCATTCCGGACAAGTTGTTGGACGACAAATCTAATGTCTCTAAGCTTATCAAGTTACTCAAAGATTCAGGAATAGTACCTTGCAATCTATTATGTGCCAAAGAAAGGTAAACTATTGATTGCGCCCTGCCTATTATGCTGGGGATATCTCCTGAAAATTGATTCCATGATAAGTCCACGTCTGTTGCAACCTTCAGATTAGAGATCTCTGATGGTAAATAGCCTTTGAAAGAGTTTGTGGATAAGTTCAAACCTACAAGGTCATTCAGGTTCCAAAAGTTCAATGGAATGGTAGATGCCAAATTGTTTGAATCCAAGAAAACTCTCTGTAGTGATTTGAGTTCACCAAAACATGCTGGTATGGCACCACGGATCATGTTGTGACTTATGTAGATATCCCCCAGCTTACTTAACTGGCAAATATCAGTTGGGATATACCCTTCCAGTCTATTGTATTCCAGATACATACGTTCGAGATTTTTTAACTTTCCAATTGTATTCGGGATAACTCCAGTCAACTCATTGCTATCCAAGTACATACCGGTCAAGCTTGTCAAGTTTCCAACTCCGACAGGTATAGTCCCCTTGATTTTGCTACCAAATGCTGAGAAAATTTGAAGGCTAGCAGAGAGATTCCCTAATGAAGTTGGAAGGACACCATTTAACTGATTTAAAGACACGTCTATGTTTTCCAAATGTCTACAATTAGTTAAATAGGACAAGAATTTTAATTCTCCTTTGGAAGTTTCCCCTGTAAGGTTATTCTCTGCTAGAAATAGCCTCTTCAAAAGTCTTAAATTGCCAAGGTTGGGTATCGAGCCACTGAACGAGTTGATGGACATGTATATAATAGCAAGCTGTGAAGCATTAGAGATAGAGCTTGGGATTGATCCTGTAAGTTCATTCTCACCTAAATAAAGCTCTTGCAGATTTGGAAACTGAAGGCCCAAGCCTGAGGGAAGAGTTCCTGTGAGCCAGTTCCTGTTTAAGTCTAGAATCTGCAACGTCGATATGTTGAATACTTCAGATGGAATGACACCTGACAAGTGATTTCCATGGACGTTAAGGACCTTCAGATTTATGCTACCTATCTCAGCTGGTAATCTCCCTGACAAAGTATCAAATGAATTAGGAATGTAATATATACTATAACTGATACCATGCATGTAATTTACACGTGCATTGAGACAAGCTACATGGTGTCGTTAAAGTATGAGGTAGAAATATCTAATGTGGTAAAGTTAGGACTTTGATGTCTATAAATAGAAACTACAAGGGCAATAACAATTTGGCGTTGCGTACCTGTGAAGTTGTTGTCTGCTAAATATAGATTCTGAAGGAAAGTAAAGTTCCAAATATCTTTAGAAATGCTGCCTGTAAGCATATTGTCTGTTAATTGTATGACTTGAAGGCGTTTGCATCTGAATGTGTTTGCTGGGATTTCACCAGTTATGTGAGGAAGATTACATTGACTGCTCACGGATGGTAGGCTTCCGGACAAGCTGTTGTTCACAAGATCGAGTTGCTTTAAGCTGGACATGTTGAATAGAGTGTGTGGAATTTGACCTGTTAGTGAACCACCTCTTAGGCTTAGCATCTCCAAATATGTAAGATTGCCTAAATTTTCAGGAATTCCACCTGCAAAAAGATTGTCAAAGCTAGATAAATATAGATAGCAAAACACCTCGATCGATTGGTGTAGTAAGTAGGAATTTCTTGTTGATTTAAACTCACTTAACTCTTATTTAGTTGCTATACATATACAACAACAGCAGCATAACCAGTGTAGTTACACAAAGTAGGGTCTAGGGAAGGTAGAGTATACGCAGACCTTACTCCTACCTCAGAGGTAGATAGGTTGTTTCCGATATACTCTCAACTCAAGAAAAAAAAAGTCCAAAGCAGACAGCAGTAGTCCAGAAAAAGAAGTAACGGAAGTACAAAAAACATCAGATAGTAACAGAACAGTACTACAACAAAATACTATTACTATAGTTGAAGTACAAGAAACAACAGATAGTCACATAAATTGAGGAGAAGAAACTAAAATAGTAATACTACGACTACTAGTATGGACTGACATCAAGACAATGCACTCCTACCTACTAACCTTCTACTCTAATCCATGTACTCCACAACCTCTTATCTAAGGTCATATCCTCGATAAGTTGAAGTTGCTATACATATATGTTGGGAAGATAAACTTGTGAGAAACAGAAAACTGATGGTTTTGACTGAAATCTCCGTCATTAAGGAATTTAAACCCTGACCCTATTTTCACTAAGGGGGTTCAACATATGAAGAAGTCAACACATGAAGAAGCCAAAGGGTCCAACATTACTATATATAGTTTGGCCCTTCCTGGCTCTGCCCCTACTTAGATATCTGTTAAAACACAACTATTCGGAGAAACATAATTCTTTGAACATGCAATTCCAACAGTCATCTTTCTATGTAAAAATTATAGAACTTGACTTCACTTCCAATCACTAACTACACTAGCAATATAATAAGAGTGCTGACTACTATATAACTTGAATAAATATAATATGATACCTATGAAATTGTTTATCCCCAGATATAACGTCTTGAGCTTGGTTATATATCCAATTTCATCTGGGATTTTTCCACTAAATTGATTGTAGGACAAGGATAAATCCTGGAGTTCCTTGCAAAGATGAAACGTCGATGGGATCAGTCCATGAAGCTGATTCGCGGATAAAAATATTCCTTGAAGCTCAACAAGACGATGATTAGTGCAGATATCCGGTGCTAGTCCACCTGTTAGACTATTACCAGTGAGATCGATGCTTTGCAACGATGAGATGTTGAATAATTCAGATGGTATAGATCCTGTAAGCACATTATACTTAAAGTCAACTATTATCAGCATGGAAAGGTTTCCTATCTCTTGAGGTATGTTTCCATGTAACAAATTGTATGACAGTACCAATCTCTTCAGCTTTGTGTTGTTGCCTAAAACCGGTGGAATAGGACCACTAAACGTGTTATCGTTCATAAAAATGCTCTCGAGCTGTGGTAAGTTTCCAAGCCAGCTTGGAATGTCTCTGCTTAAATAGTTGAATCCTACATTTATCTCTTGTAATCGTTGTAGATTACCTAACTCATTAGGCATCAAGTCACTGAAGTTGTTGTTACTGATGTCTAATGATGTTAGAAATGTCAAGTTTCCTAAATCAGGAGCAATTGTGCCTGAAAGTCTGAATCCTGAGACATTTAAAGATGTTACTCTTTGATTTTCGTTTTCTCCACTACAAAAGACGCCGATCCAGTAACAGATAGAGGATCTGTTGCTGGATGGCGTCCAGTTTTTGGACAAGATATGATCATGGTCTGAAGTTATATATGCTCTAAAGGCAATAAGAGCAGATTCATCTGTTTCTATGTTTGTAAATCCCCTGACTGAACTCAACCAAACTGTTATGAAGGTTAAAACCAAAAGGTATAACTTCTCCATATGTGGATTTTGATGTATTCTCAATTATGGAATGTTAACTTTCGTTGTAAGAAGATGAGAGGCATTAATAGTATCCTTCATTTGCACCCAAGGGCTTGCTTGACATGGTCGACAATGAAATAGGTTGGGAATCATAATTCAAGCTTAAATCTCAAATGAGGCAAAAAAAACACTAGGTGTTTTTTTTTGTTTTTCGTTTGTCCAAGCCTTAATGGATAAACTTACTTAATATTTGTGATGGTGCAAGCTTGCTCGGACACTACAATTATTAAAAAAAAACAAATGAATTAAGAAATCCTTATATTCATTGGAGGATTAGCTATCATTTGATTGTCAAATCAGGTAGATAACCCCATTAATGATTAATCTACCATGGATGTGTGGAAGGTAAGGATTCTTAATTCCTACATTAAATTGTGTAAGTATGGTCTATATTCTCAACTTGTCTTTCATGATGCATGTCTGGCTTGCTGAGTTTTGTTTGTTTAAACTGGTAGTAGAAAGTAATAATAGGTAATATATTTTATTTTATTAGTGATTGCTACATATTAAAAAACCAAATATATAGTTAAATCAGAGTCAATTAATTTATAATTCATAAGTTATAACTTATAAATTCATTCAAATAACGTCTTTAACCTTTAGTTAACTAAAATTTGTGTTTTTTGGTCTCTTTACATATGGAATATGTGATATTCTAAGTTGTTTGGACTCTTCACTTTTGTGTCGATATGATGTGGGTGTGAGTGTGGGATCCGTACCTGATTTGGTCAACCGATTTTGGGTAATTTGACCAAATTCGAGGAGAAATTCTGAACATATTTAATGATGTCTATAATCAAAACAAAAACTAAGGGGAAATTGAAGAAAATAGAATAGCTTGTCTATATAAATTTTTATTGTCATTCCTTTTTTTTTTTTTATCTCCTTCCCGGATTCTTCTCTTGATCAATATTCTCCTCAAGTTTCCCACGTAATATCTCATAATTTAGGTTTTATAACTCTATTTTTAGATATTTGAATTAGTTTAACTAAATCCCCGCACCTGCATCCATACATAGATTCTTATCTCCGAATCTTAAAATTTAAATTATAGAGGATCCGCACTCGCATCGGGTACCCGCACCCAAGTCCGAGCAACTTAGGTGATATTTAAAGTATTTTTAGAACTATATCACCTAAAAAATGAAGCAGCAATACAAATTTGACATAACATATTAATCATTAAATGGTTTAACACTTGATAATTCATTAAATTTGTGAAGATTTGCAATTTGAGGGATCAAAAGTGCATGTATCAATTAGTTGAAGGCTCATAATGCTTAATAAAAAATTACAAGGGTAATAATAAAAAATTGTAATACTTAAGGGACTAAAAGTGCCAATGTCCCTCTTATAAATGACCCAAAAAAAAAAAAACAGTAGTGCTCAATTGATTGGATTTGAATTTAGGTTAAGGCATTAATGGCTTCATTGATGAAAAGTGGAAAAATGGAAGGGAGGGAAAGGGAATTGATAATGATGGTTTGATTATTTTCATCATCATATTGTTATATTTAGTGGTGTTTATGGTTTGGATAAAAAATGATTCAAATCGAAAAAATTGAACCAAATTGATTAAATAGATCAGTTTTATTTGGGTTTGGTTTGGTTTTAGATTTTTGAAACTGATAGTATTTGGTTTGGTTATAATTTTATTCGAAAAAATCAAAGAAATAACCGAACTGAACCGACAAATTATATATATATATATATTATTATTATTATACATTCATAGTATATTAATTTTATAAATAATTTTAAAGATCTTATATATGTTTTCATCAAAAATTAGTTTATAATTTACTTATGAAAGCAAAAATGTCTAAGGTGAGAACATTCTTATTGGTTTCATGCATATGAGTGTTTATGACAATTCGAGGTGAGATGGAAGATGTCACTATCTCTTCCTTCTAGGGGCAAAATAGCGAATTTTGAAGCTTTATTCATAGTAATTTCAATGATCGAAAGTTCTGTACGTCAGTCATTTTTTTTTAAAAAAAATCGTTTAGAATGATTTGTTGTCACTTTTCACATTTTGAATGAATTGTTTCTTTTATTTTTGTGTATGATTAATAATCGAATCAAACCAAACCGATCAATGTATATTCTATTTGGTTTGGTTTGATTTGCTAATTTTAAAATCGATTAATTTAATTTGGTTTTGATTTTGACCAATTACCAATCCAATTGACCCATGAACACCCTTAGACTTATATTAGTGAGAAAAGGCCCAAAATATAGTCCCTTTTGTTTGGAAATGACCCCGAATAAGTCCCTATAATGCATGATCTGAATTTAGTCGGAGCTCCAATGTGGACTCCGAGCATAAGGAGAGAAACTAAAAGAAAATAATAATCATCCTTATTCTATTAGATAGAGTATTTAATAGTCCTTATAGTACGCAAAACTAGCCAAACTATACTACACGGACCACTGTTAAGGCCGAAAAGGGTTATGACCTCGTTTGATAGTTGGTTAAAATTATATGGGTATTAATAATGTAGAGATTTATTATAAGAAAATGTATGTATTATTTTATAGTAGGTATTAATTATTCCACTTTCTATTCTATAAAAATAATACACACATTTCTCATAACTTGTACATGTATTAGTTATACGAGTTTCTAAATTATCAATCAAATATCATATTAATTTTATATATGAATAACTTATTTCTTAGCTACATACCAAACGTTGTATAAATTATACAAAATTTAGTACATGAATAACTTATTTTTTATTCAGTTACCAAACAACTCTAAAGGTGTGTGTGAAGGAAAACATTTTTTTAAAATAAATAAATAAGTGAATTTCTTATTTATTCTTTTATATTTAATACATAAACAAAGAATATTATATTAAAAATATTTATATATAATCTAGATAAATATCATATATCATATCATATATATAAAGAGAATCCTAAGACTGCCTACGTAGTGCCACCACAAACCAGAATTCCCTTTTAATTAATTTATTTATTTTCAAAACTAGCCTTCCTCTTTCATGAAAAGTTGTGACTTTTATGAAAAATTGTGATTTTTATGAAGAGTTGCGACTTTTATGAAAGGTTATGACATTTGTGAAATGTTGTGACCTTTCCGAAGGGTTGTGACTTTTTCAAAGAGTTGTGACCTTTCCGATAAGGCACAATAAACATTTGTTCACACTACCCTTTGTAGTCTATAAATAGAGGGATTTCCTCTCATTTAAAACAACGAAAAATCTGAACTACTTCTTAAATATTCGTGTACTTTCTCCTGTTGAGTGGCTCACCGACACCATTGTTTTTGTATCAATACACTGGTGAATAAAATTGTTCCATCCTAAAAGGATCTATTTCTTTAAACCTCGGGTATTAGAGGAGAATAATTTTCTTAAGGAGACGCTGTGCAGTGGACTCAATTTTTTCCTTTCTGTTTCATTCTATTGTTACAAATCCTGATATGTTTTTTTACATTCATTAATTTATGCTTATATTGTTTTTGAGTACATGTTTTAAACTCTGTTGTTTATGTTTCTGCAAAGTTATTGTCTTCGGTTATATTGAACATATACACATATAGTAGGTATATTCATTATGCAGAAAATAATTATGGTACTCAATTTCAAGAATTCATGTTTTGATATTCTATATAAACTTCTATAACTTAAAAGTACTATATATAAGCTTACATATTATCTATTTTTGCATAGATATGAAATTTCTCACTTATCAATTGAATAAATTCATAATGCAAGTTCAAAAGTTATAATTGCTTTCATGTTCAAGCATAATTTCTTTTTTGATTCTGTTAACAAATTTTTGAATTTTTTCTTGAGACAAATATTCCAATTGTATATTCTATGCAACTTAAATGTGTTTTTTTTCTTACGAAATGCCTTTGTATATATTCTTATTTTCTTCTTTATTTTCCTTTTAATGTTGATTAAAGAACCAATAATTTATTATTTCGTGAATAATTTATTCATTAGAGGTTCTTGAGTTATGTGATAATGACAAATAAATTCATGTTGAAATATTGCTAATATTTTTTTAAGAACCTATTTTTCCATTATTTTTAATGTATGAATATTAGTAAAGGATTATTTTACAAGTTCAATGCAATTATTTATGACTGCGCAAAGCGCAGACAAATTACCTAGTTATAGAAAAGAAAATCGGAACTATAAATTTGGAATGGGTTGAGTTGTCCTAGTGGTGCCACGTGTCCTTCCGGCTAAATCGTGGGCAAATCAGTAAAAGTGTGATTGGACAGATACTTAAATGGAGACTATATTTAATAAATGAATAATATAAGGTTATCTCTCAATTTTAAAGATTTAAATAAAAAATTATTTTGGAGATTACGAGATTTATAACCACAGTAAATAATAATTTCTATACAATGTCAATTTTGTGAAATATAAAATTTAATCATTAATATTAATTTCTTAACTAATATTTGTTCTATTACTCATTTTTGAAATTACTGTATTGATCCTGACTTAAAGTTAAAAAAACATAGCCAGACATATCACTATATAATTGAAATTGATTTCTTTTATTATATTATTTTAAAGTTAGTTAGAAAAAAATACATGATGTCTTTTTTAGAAAATTAATAACTCATACATGATGTGCACGAAATCATCACATTAATAAATCATATATTTCTATTGCGATTACATATTAATACATGCTTTTAAATATACATAATTTTATTATAAAACAATATTAATAATTAGTTATTCTTTAATATATTCTTGCAATACGATACAATTATACCAATAACCTCTTCACATCGCCAGTTTTAGTTTTGTTTTTTTTAAAAAGAATATAAACTTAAGATTTATGAGATCTTTCACTGTAATCTTGAATGGTCACATCTTGAATTGTCACTTCTTCTTTTTCTTTTGAGATTTTTTCAACTTTTATTTCTTTCCAACTGCACTTTATTTCTGCTTTCTATTTCCTCATACAATGTATCTGAACAACCCAATATTTGATAAAATACATAATATTACAAATTAAAGTGTATTTAAGTAATTAATTCTTAAATTAATGAAATTTATGTAAGCTCTTTTTTTTTTGTATCCTTACTCGAGTCTTTAGTTTAAACTTTTAAGAATGACTTTTTTTCTTTATTACCAACCTTGCCCCCAACATATGCCCGAATTCAAGTTAATCTAATCTTAATACAAATAAAATTTAAATACCAAATACGAATCTCGAATATCGGGTGGAAAACCAACTAATTTGAAAAGTAATTTTCCAAGCTCCACTTTAAACTAAGCAGGCAAAACATTTCCCACTGTACACATTCCTCAACAAAAACCTCAATTTCTCTCTCAAAAATCCCAGTTTTCTTCACTTCAATCAGCAAAAAATGGGAGATTTTTACTCTCACAACAATGAAGAAGTTGAACTTCCACATTCAGTACAACAAATGATTAACCAAATCTGCAAAAAAGAGAGACAAAATTCACCAGATGATAAAGTACGAAGACTCCTTGTAGCTATCGGAGAAGAACGTTCGCTTTGCATTTTGAGGGAAATCTCAAAATGTCAGATTAAAAAAACCCTAAGTGGATTCATTGTTTTCATGGCGAAAAAATACTATCAATCGGAAACTCAACAGTTTTATCAGAAGCAAAGTTATGAAGAACCAGTTCCTTCTGCTGAAAGTTTTTATCATTCGCCTCAGATTCGAAGAAGTTCGCTGTCTTCTCCGAATTCCTCTTGTTCTTCTGTCAATTTTTCACCCAGAAATCGGCCGATTTTTCAGGATAATGGTAAAGTTTCCTAATTTTTTTTCTCAAACTTGCACAGTGTAATGATAAAGTGATAATTTTTTTTACTAATTTTAGTGTGCTTAAAATACATAAACTGTTGAACTTGCATGCATGTTTTTCTATTTTTGTATATTTTTTGGGCTTGTTGCAAAAGGTTAAATTATGTTCACTGATAGCATTAAATAAAGGGCAAACCACATAAATCCCACTAGTCTTAATTATTAAGATTCCCAATGGTTTCAAATATTACTTCATGTACCATATTTTATGCTTATGATACATGAGTCTGAATCCATGAGATACATGTATCTGTCGAAATTTAAAATTGAGATACAAAATTTATTTATTTAAATTAATTGTTTGGAACTAATTTCCTTAATTAGAGGAGTAATTGAGGATTTTCAAAATACATAGATAATTAATTTTATTTTATTATTCTTTAAAATAGTAAATTCATTAATATTATTAATATTAGATAAAAGCAGGTATATCTTGGTAATGCAATTTGATTAATTTCAAATTATTACTCTTAAAATAATAAATTCATTAATTTGATGTATCTATTATCAATATATGATGTATCCAACAAACTAAACACTTAGATACAGGAGTGTCCTGCAAGTACATTCATATGTATCATAGAAGTATCTAGCATTAATTTCATGTATTTGTTATATATATAATATTAATTTCATGTATCTTTTATATGTATCTAGTATTAATTTGATGTATCAAGTATCAATTGCATATGTTATATCCAAAAACATGTATCTCAAATACATAGTAAGCATATACATCTAATTATGTGTATCTAAATATGGAATATACAAAAAGAAGAAGCATATATATCTAATTATGTGTATTTAAATTTCATACGTTATATCCAAAAACATGTATCTCAAATACATAATAAGCATATACATTTAATTATGTGTATCTAAAATGTAGCTGAAACACATCAATTTAGGAACAAATTACGACTGTAGAGTATCTGTTGTATCATTAATATCATCATGTTGTTAAAAATCATGTATCCGAAATTTAATGGTGGATACATATACATGGCCACACCCCATTACTAAAAATACAACTCAGATCTTAATCAAGATTACTACTTATTGGATACACATGTTTCAAGGGCTGTATCAAAGTAATATTGGTACTACCAAATCCATGTCACGGTAACCAAAGAAAGCCTTAGAAGAACACCAACAAACAAAAACTCTCTACAATACTCCCTTTGATCCTTTTGCTTTGTGGTATAACATAATCAAAACTAAGATCCATTTCTTCCGGAGACAAACAATCAAGACACACTCTGAATTAAAGTTTTCTCTGTAGCAGTTACTTTGATTTGAT
>JAJOOI010031837.1:0-25181 GCA_029582585.1 Solanum bukasovii | reverse complement strand
TCCAAACGACATTTTCAATTATTTGTAGGAATTAACCTAACCAAACTAATCACAAATTCGTAAAATTCAAATAATGTATTCAAAATTTGAATCTTTATAATGATCATCAATGGTGAACTCTTGTTTCTATAATTTTAAAGATTTGAAATTTCTATTTGAGAACATGATATTGTACACTTTTTTGACTTTTCTATTCCTCTTCTCGTCGTGTTTTTGGATAAAAATAGTGAAATATGAGCAAAAACTGATTTAAAAACAGTTATTTAAATGAAAATTTCAAAAAAAAAGAAGAATACAAAAAAAGAGGAGGAAGAGAAAGAATGACACAGAAAGAGACGACAAAGAAGAAAAAAAAAGAGGAGGAAGAGAAAAAGGGCAGAGAAAGAGGCGAAGGAAGATAAACAGTACAATTTTTTAATTCTAAAAAATTGTTATATTTAGTTAGAAATATTGTATTGCCATAGATGGTAAATATTTTTTTAATATTACATATTTATGTGATTTACCCTTTTGTGAACTTAACTCTGCCTAGCTTATGCAAATGATTCGGCCCAAAATTGGGTCTATGTTCAATTCACCAAGTTTACATGTCCGAAGTAAATTGACCCAGCTAAAGATAAGATTATCATGTAAAACTCCACATATCCTTAAATTTACTAAAAGTTATAAAATACCTCTAACACAATGTTTGAATATTCCTGTAGATTTGTCAAGTTTGACGTTCAAATTGCAACAGATCAAACAAATGAAACAGAAAGCTGTACTGCTAGGGAGACTATTCAATAGTTGCAAGGGAAATAATCGTACAAGCTGCAAAGAAGCGTCACAGTTGATTACGTTGTTTGTTAAAACCATGTAGTCTCCAAACAGCAGAGCCACAGTTTTCTTCCGTGGAATAGTTTCACTGCTGAGTTCAAAATGAAAGAGAAAATGGAGAACTGAGCATCACTAATGACGAATTGACGGTAAAATGATAAAACATGAGAAACTGGACAAGGCAAAACACGCCTTTTCTTGCAATACCCAACAAATAACTTTCAAAACAATGCAGAAAGAACTTTGCTCGTATATCTTAGCAATGAATGAGCAACCACTGATCATATACCACTAATCTGGACAAATTTTGAGCTGGAAAGTCATTTACAAGAAATGTATTTGAAATACAGAAGATGAAACTCCAACAGATTTTACATCTCAATGTTGTTATTCTTATGTACAGTCTTCATAGGAAGGTCATAAATTCAGTTGTGTAGAATGATGTCATAGCCTCGGGATATATTTCAGTCCTGTCAAAGAGTAGAACAACTAATTCAGCATATGCTCTCACCATTATATACTGATATAGTAATGATATTGATGCAACATGAAAGAATGTCCATTCAAATTAACATACTTCTTCACAAGAGAGTAAAGAATCCTTAGATAAAAGGATCTACCCTGTTAAAACCCTTCAAAATCCCTGCCGCACCCGTGTTGATACGACACGATTTGGGCGTGGAAATGGAATCCACACAGATTTGGTCAACTTACTTTACATGCTTTAACTACATTTATGACCAAGAAATATAGATTGAGTTGGTATTGGGTTGATTTTTGGGTTTATGTATATACAATTATACATATAGTTATATAAAATAAGAGAACACTTTCTTATTACACGAGATAACTTATGAATAAAATGTTAGGTGTTTATAAGAAATTAAATTTTATTAGTTTTAGTTCAAAAACTTTAGTTAATCAAAATATATTCTTATATGAGTATATATGTCGTAATAGACATCAATTGGTCGTATGTCAGCATCAGAATCCCCACTCGGATCCATATCCCGGAATCTTAAAATTTATGTAATGAAGAATCTGACCTCTAGATCTGCAACTGTTACCTTCCGAGCAACATAGATAAGGATATTTGGCCCAAGCAGGAGCTAAGATGACTTTTGACCCAAAATGTGGGCCAGTTATGACACCTATGCATATGTTTTGCAGGCTTTTAGAAGTCTTAAATACATTTTTTAGTAAAATCAACAAGCGGCGAAAAGGATTAGTACCAGCCACCAAACAAAGATGGAAGACAGCATTGTCAAGGAATAACGAGGATGGCAAGGAAAAAGGAAAAAGACTGAGAAGGTAACAATACAACAGAAAAGACGATTAGATACAAAGAGCGAGCTAGCATGGTTGACTCAAATTTTGCAAGTTTTCAAAGTGATATTTTGATCTTCTCTGGAGTAACATTATGAATCATAGTATACCCAACAAGATTAAGAACAAAGTTCTCACTTCATTATGCAAAGTAGACAATCAACCTAAACATGCAGAATCATGTGCATGAAAATTTTGACTAAGCAAATCAAGGATATATATAGGAATACTCTTAGTGCCCTTTTGCTTCTCCAAAACCACTTCTTGTTGTGACTTTGTTATGTTATCAATTCTCTTTGAGAAATTCATTCATCAATGAGAATATAATGATATCTAGCATTCATGTTATCCTACTTTTGCTTGATGCCCAGAATGTTAAAAAAAGCCATAGCAGACTGATGCTTGTTCCCAACGTTTAAAATGTTCTATGCAATATTTATTACTAAATATAAATGTGAATGAAGTCCATGAATCTAAAGAAGAGAAGATTAACCTTGAGAGCAAAGAGTTTAACACCATCTTGGACCGATTGGCCCACTTTGACTTCAAGCCCTCTTACATAACCATTAGCTGGTGCTTTCACGACATGCTACTCATAGACAATGTAAAGGGCAGCAAAAGCAATAAATTAGAACCAGCCAAAACAATTAAGCCACTCAAGAGATGTTAATCTTAAGCTGTGGTTGTAATATACACACCTCCATCTTCATTGCTTCTAATACCAACACAGGTTGTCCCTCCTGAACTTTCTCCCCATCCTTCACCAATACTTTAACCACTAGCCCAGCCATGGGTGCAATCACGGTGCCAGAAGGATAAGATGTCGCCACCCTAGCAGGCTTGTCTATTGTTTCGTCGTCGTCATAGATTTCGAGGCCCATCCTTTGTTTAAAGTGATGTTGAGAGTCGCCATGCCAGATGTGAATATGCTCAATTTGATCCTGCAAAAATGGAAGTTTGGCTAACTAAATTTGGATCGGGTTTTTCCTTGGCAATCACTGCATTCTTGATCAAGGGGCATCAGATTCTCATGAACCAAGACTAAATGTGCTAAAGATATGCAAACCCTTTATTTTTAGTCCAAATTGTATTTAGTGGACTAAGTTGCACCATTCCAACACTCCCTGGAAAAAATCTACACCTAGGATCACTAGAAGGTTAATCTTTCTCGCTTCTTTTTTCTTTTTCATTGGTTAGACTAGATTGAAAATGGTGTTAGAAACCAGTGTTCTTAATAGCAAAATGCGCCCAAAAAAAAGTCCATAGGGCCTGAAGCAAAAAGTGAGAAGACAAGTGCATGCTTCTTTGAAGCGAAGTGCACAATTCACAATCTTAAACAATACCTAATGTACATAAATTTAGTGCTATAATGGATCACATTGTTGTGCAATGTTAGGCATTTTAATAACTCCAGCCTCAGCCTAAACATAGTTGTGTACTTGTCAGTCAATATGTATGCCAGGGGTCCAGGACAGCTTGAAGATAAGGACCTGAAATATAAGGTGTTACCTTGGAGTAAGCTGCCAAGCAGACATTCAGGCTTAGACCATCCACTTCAACTCTGTAGTCATTGTTGCTTAGTTGTGTCACTTGGATCTCCAAACCAGGGGAATTGCTTTCTCCTGTCTAAAGATATAGATTATTTTGCTGCAAATGGAAAAACTTAAAGGCAAAAACAAGCTCAACTGTAGTCATTCTGTTATATCAAACAGAGAAATTATCATTACCTCAACTAGGTATTTCCCATCTGGCAAATAGGTAATGGAGACTGTTAAAGGATTTGAACCGCTAATACTGTATTGATTCTCCCATTCAAGATCCACTGTTCGCTTAGCAAAATGATTGATTCTGAATGGAGGATTACCATACCACAAATGAAGGCCTCCTGCTTAAGAGAACATATCAATAAACTATGCATCAGCTGTCCGTACTAAAGCACGCCTTTGCTAAACACAACAGGATATTAGTATTCACCAGGAGCCATATCCTTCAATGTTGCAAGTTCATTTTGGCAAATGCATGCAGCTACAATGGATGCAGCATGTTTGGCAGCACTCTCAGCTTTTTCCGCTGATATTGAATTGGAACCGTCTATGAACAGATCATCCTTGTACCGCTCAATAAAATGAGTTTCTACTTCACCATTTTGAAAAGCCCTATGACTGGCAAGCTTAATGATAAAGTCTATATTGGTGGGTAAACCTGCAACCTTCATTAAATGAGCAGTGATTAGATCTCAATTACTAGAGTATTCTTCATTATAAACTATTTATTCTGAATCATTACCTGCAAAACAGGTCAACACAAAAAAAAAATCATACCTGAAACTTTGACAAGCAATCCTTCATTTTTATCAGTGCTGAAAGGCGGTCCTGTCCCCATACTACTAGCTTTGCAATCATGGGATCATAATGCATGCTTACTGTGTCCCCTTCCTCCACTCCAGTCTCAACTCTTACTGCAATTATGTATTAAAGTCATGCGAGTGCAAAATATACAGCTTAACAATAGTTAGCAATTTGCATAATCAGAAAGGCAAATAAACTGATAGATGATCAGCAGAGAATCCTCTATGGGATAGGCTCAGAACTTCATTAAACTATAGCAACTAGCTTTAGTAAATATGTTATTGTATCAGTCAGAAAACTGTTGAATCAGCCACTGATGCTTGTGTAACAGGTAGGCGGCAGTGCGGCCCTTCCCCAGACCCTGCATGAACCTGGGATGCTTCGGGCACCGGGCTGTCCTTTTTTTATCAGCCAGCAAATTGAGCAACCTAGCTTGATACTTCAAAGGCCATGAAGTAATTGACTACTCGCTGGAGTTGAAGAGCTTTTGGCTAGGCAGTGTAAAAGGAAATCCAGCTGGGGAGAGGCCCTAATTTTAGTTCTGAGTCAAATGATTCCATATAACAATTTTGACATAAAAACGCTGATAGATCTCCCAGAAATCCATTCATACATTTTTTCTGAGTGGATGGAGTTTTTAGATGGCAATTCATTTTTTATATGTAACAGCAACTCTTCAGAAATGTGAGAATGGGTAGCAAGTGCTGGTATTCCTATATAACACCAAATAAGCAGTTAAGCATCTGGTGGTACATTTTGCAGCTATGGTCATGTTTTTTACATGGAAACTTGTTTCACATTTAAGATTTGATGCTAGTAGAGTTAGAAAAACAATCTACACAAGTCAAGGAACAAAGTGTAGTTGATATAGTAAAAAAGTTAAAAGAACTGCTAAAATATCTTGCATCCCTCTGGAAAAATTGAAGGTTCTATCATGTTTCCTCAGTGGCAACCCACTTAAAGGAGGCCTAATGTAACATTTCATAAATAAGATGATCATAGTATGGATCCGCACCTGCTGATGTAGCTGTAACAGGACAATAATGATGAAGAACACCAGTTGCTGGAAGAAATCCTTTTGGAACATTTTCAGCATAAATTCGGGCTTCAAAAGCATGACCTGGCATCAAACTGACAAACATTAGCATCTACGAATTCTCCCATATGCTTTAGGGTTAACATTAACTTAAAACTCCTATATTTGATTCCAGTAATAAGAGTATCCCGCAGCAGTTTACTTCAGAGAACATTTTTCATGAATGAATTCCACTGATAAATTATATTAAGCTCATATTGTGCTAGTTCAAGTTTGAAATGGGAAACTTTCCTGAACCATGTCCATGCACTGACTACATTAATGAGAAGAAACTTTTTGTTATAATGAAACACATTTCTTTCCATGGGTTAAGGGGTCGTTTGGTTGTTGGTTAGAGTTGTACATGTATTAGTAATGCAGAGGATAGAGATTAGTTATGAGGGAATATATGTACTATTTTGTGCAGAATAGTAGATAGAATAACTAATTTATGGATAACTAAACCCTGCATAAAAGAGGGAGCTCCTAGGGAGAGGTAAGAAGAAACCTCAATTGCTTGCTGGTTAGAGTTGTACATGTATTAGTAACACAGGGATAGAGATTAGTTATGAGGGAATTTATATATTATTTCATGCAAGTTCTATTTTTACCCCTTCCTAGGAGCTCCCCCTTTTATGCAGGGGTTTAGTTATTCATATATTAGTTATCCTATCTTCTACCCTGCATAAATAATACATAGATTCCCTCATAACGTATACAGGTATTAGTTATGTGTTTTGTAAATAGGTAACCTAACACAGTACTTGGTGTGCTGAATTTTATACACAGTAACTAAAATGCTACCAAACATGGTACTAGTTATGTTGGTTTTACTACATGAATAATTCACCTCCTAACCAACAATCAAGTGAAAGTACTCTATTTGGATTGTGATGTTGAAGACTATAGAAATGTCAATACCACCCAAAAGTTATGCTTTTCATTGAGCATTACTGGATCCAGTTATGCTACAAAGATGGTATTATATTAATCAAGATTCAAGGCATCACTTCCAGTAAATGGTTCTCAATTTCAGATAAGCCTTTGAGTCACTGTCGATATTATGACATTAAAATAAGTTTCTGTTTTATCTTATTTGAAAAAGAACAGACATATCAGTTAAACTTATGTGCAAGTGGTTGTTCTAATGATTCAAGTATTTATCCCTTTTTTAAGATAAGAAATTTCATAAAAAGACCATGTTGGTGCAAAAAGAAATACAGTACAATCTGTGCTTATGACTCTGCTCAAGTCATCCATCACTTTCCACCAAGTTTGACCAGCTATCCTACAACATGTTATTTATCTCTTTACATCAAAAAATACAAGTGAAATAGAAAAAATCTATAAATATTTTCTACTCCATTCTCACTATTATATGAAACAACCTCCAACTTTAACTTAAGGGCAATGTCAACAAAACTTTTAAGCTACAGTATGTAATGGAACTAAATTTCTTTGAGTCTAAGCAATTTTCAAATTTACCATCCAGGGACCATAAAATCCTAAGCAAGGTTTTACATTCCAGGGAAGTAAAAGGAACATTATATATTAAGAATCGTTCTATCGAATCGTATGCAGTCTTGGTATATCTAGGTAAATAACTCTAGCTTCGTCCAGCAGATCCTACCGAGCAAGCACTTTGCATAAATCTATTAGAGAACAGTAAAGCAAGTTAACCAGTGTAAACTCTAACCTGAAAATGGCACCTCTGACTGAGTCAACGGAAGAGGCTCCCCATTTGCAACACGTATTTGCCACTCTACAAGATCTTGACCAACAATCATCTCTGTAACTGGATGTTCAACCTGACAGAGAATGATTATATCCTCTGCTCTACTGCTACAAGAAGGGAAGGGCATAGACTAATCAAAAGTACCTGAAGACGGGTGTTCATCTCCATAAAATGAAATTGTCCAGATTGTGTATCAACTATAAACTCAACAGTTCCTGCACTGTGGTAATTGACTGCCTTCAAACATAATGGAGGGGATGTCAGGTGAGGAGTAGCAATTGAGAGCAATACTGAAAAAAGATGTCAACAGAGAGCAGACAGCACCAGGGAACAGATCATAATATGAGAGGTTTTTCCACAGAACATCTCTTCCAAACAGAAGGATAGTGATACTAATTGATCAAGAATTAACTTTATCATAACAGAATCTCTATAGGAACTAAATACTACAATCACACTTCACACAAGAGCGAGCGAGAGGGGAGGGGGGAATATATCAATACACGATAGAGAGAGAAAATGGAGATATTCGTTTTATTGGTCATCTAATGGCAATATGGTAGAATGCCTTTCAAACTCAAATCTCCTTACAAAAATAAAGATAACGAAATTACTTAGCAAAAAAAGGAGAAACTAATTACTAATCAAAGATGCAGGTTAACCTCAGCAGTCAAATATGGCTCTTAATTCACTACTATCTATATCAAGCTTCATCCTTGTTTTAGACAAGAACTAGAACTATCATATAACACGATGCTGAGCTAGCATAATCCAATCCCCTAGTGCAGATATAAGCTTTAACAGTCTGAACTTCAAGTCAATAAAGCCACTGACTGTTTTTTCCCTGCTAGCCGTAGAATACATTGCTTTATTTGTAAAACAAGGAATTATCTGCACATGGACCTCTACCCTAAAATTTTATCCCTCCTGCTCTTCAGAAAGGAAAATACACACAAAAATGCCCTTCATCTGTTACCGCCTAAGCATACCCTTTGCCTTCTGCTACCAACTGACATGCACCCAGTTTGGTAATATTACCTCCTAGCTTTAAAATTGTCCAAATGCTGCCCCTCCAGAAGTGTACACTTTTCCACTTCTCCTTTGTGACGTGATACTATTTCTTGCATTAATCAGACATACAAACACAATTACAGATATTTATTCCAAAGACATCTTCACTTGAGTTTTTCTGAGAAGGAATAGTGTAGTTAAGACGTACACAAAAAGGTAATCTACGGATTGCAACCTCAAGGTGCTTCATCTCCTAAGGCTTGGTATGAAGCACTCACCGATTCTTTGATTCAAATGGGGTTCCAGATGGCTGAGTCTGATAATTCTTTTTTTTGTTCTACACAATTGGGAGTTACTATTTATATTTTGATATATGTGGATGACATCATACTCACCAGACGTAATGAAACACTCATTCAACAAGTCAATTACCTCTCTTACCAAAGAGTTTTTTCTTAAATATCTTGGTTTACTGGACCATTTCTTGGCCATGAGGTACAAGGATGCAAAAACGGTTTGTTCCACAATCGATCCACGCATATGGAGGTGGTGTTACATGACATTCTGATGTAAGAACACAAAGGTATTCAGTCACCCATGAGCATGTCTGCAACACTACAAGTTGGTGAGGAGCCTCCAAAACTGATGGCAACGAGTATAGGAGTGTGCTTTATAAGCTTTAGTACCTTTTGTTTACCAGACCTAACATCATATATTCAGTATACAGGCTTACTCAGTTCAACACCTCACTTTCTATGGTTTACTAGAAGGCAATTAAATGTATCCTTCAATATCTAAAAGAAACATCAAGTATGGTAGTCATACTTCCCACAACAATTGCTTTCGCTCTATGCCTATGTAGATGTTGATTGGGCAGGTGATATCAATGATAGCCGTTTGATCTCAAATTCTCAATGTTGTCAAAGGCGCATGTAAGCCCTGAAGCGAGCTCAAAATGTCTAGAGTGTTTTGCCTCGCTTAATCTGCAATTCAGTATCGTCATCAAGGCTCTAAGACATACTTTTCCTTGCCGATGAGAGTTTCCGGAAGATGCGACAATAAACAATTGACATTTCACTTTATCATAAAAAAACAATTTCTTTGTCCATATATTTTTTATTCTTGCTTATAATTATTAGTCTTGGACTAATATACATATTTGTTTTTTTTTCTCCATTTGAGCCTATTTTCATTAAAGCCCACACTTCATTTGCACTTTGTGCTTAAAGCCCCAACAGACCTTAGAGCTTTATTGCGCTTTTTGCTTTTGATAGCATTGCTTGATCTCTGATTACATTTTTTATCGAGGCACAACGCCTATTTCCTAGTGTTCTAGTAAGCAACTACTACTCCTGCTCCTCCTCCACTGAGGCTGAGTATCGTCCGGTAGCTTCTGCATTGTCTTAAATGAACTGGATCACCCACTTGCTCAAGGACCTTCATGTGCTGCTCTCTGCTCCTATAGTACTTAGTGATAACCCTTGGGGTCACGTACATTCCAAAAATCTAGTACGTCATACCAAAATGAAGCACCTTGAGGTTGATCTTCACTTTGTTCGCAACCAAGTACACAATGGCCTAATCCGAGTATTCCTTGTCCACTCCACTGAACAACTTGTAGATCCACTCACCAAACCATTGTCCAAGCCCACCTTCTAGCGCATGGTTCCTAAGTTAGGTGGTGTATCTTCACAAGTTCACACCTAACTTGAGGGGCGTATAGTAGTGTATGTACTACTCATCACTTGTACATTTGGATGAGTCCTACTGCTCAGCACTTGTTGTGCATTAGGATGAGTCCTCTTTAGTTATTTTAGGCTTTAATTTCCTATTCACAATATTTTATCATTCAGTTAGTTTGTTTCCATATTGTTTATCTGCTCCTAGATTCTAGGAGTTAGCTTAGCACAACTTGTTTCATTTCCTTTGTATATAAACTCTTTGAGCTCATTATATATACACATTTTTTCATTCTACTTCTCTACAATTATAGTTGTTTGCCTCCTTATATGACCTTGGGCAATCGTCACCTCATGAGCTAACTTTTGGGTTAAATTAGACCCAAGGTTCATTTCCTCGCTGTCATGTTTAAAGTAATTGATGAGACTCGTATACATGCATTACACGATAAATGCTTTATGATAGTTAAAGATGAGAACACATTTTTCTTGATTTCAGATAATCTATCTCCGACAAGAAAAAGTAAAGGGTATTTAAAAACTAACCACCAATAAACTTGACAATTTCGAGTAGACTATCTAATCTAAAAACAGACAAATTCATCTGACCTTAGCTGCAGATACAGCTGCTTGACCCAGATGGGAGCGGAAGCCAGAGCTCACATTAGGCTGCGTATAACAAAGTTTTGTCAACCTTTTAAGACACTTCAAGAGAAATAAAGAAAATAGTAACAAAAAAGTCTTACAGCTGGAGCTTCTTCTATTATCTTCTGGTGTCTTCGCTGCACACTACAATCTCTCTCATAGAGATGTATTATATTACCTTGTTTATCCCCAAATATCTAACAAAATAAATGTAAGCAAATTAGAATTATATTTATTAAGTATGAAAAGGGGCAAGGCAGGAGAATACAACAACTACAACTAATATGTTTCAATCTCAAGCTAGTTAGAGGGATTTTTTTAATTCTTTCTTTCCCCCAACTACTTAAGGTTAGCTATTAATCTAACTAGCAAGAAAACAAAAATGGAAAGGACCAAGCAGTCTATCAAAACATAACAAGAGCTACCTGGACTTCTATGTGTCTTGGTTTAGTAATATATTTCTCCAGTAGGATTGTACTTATACCAAATGATGCAGCTGCCTCACGTTGGGCCCCCAAGAATGAGTCCGCAAACTCATTTGGGCTCTGAACAATCCTCATACCCTGAAACAAAACAGGTTAGTAGACATTATTTTCTTTTACTATAGAACACGATAAACAAGAGCATTTCTTCAGATATACTTGAGCTATCCTGTTGGCATTATAAAATTTCTTCTTATAGTGAAATCTTTAATAGAAATGGCAATACACAATAGGATTGAATTGTAAAATTTGTAAGCTAGAAGTTAAGTTTTGTTTTCCTTCAGCAAAATAAGTAGTACGTTAACAGAAGGCAGACCTTCCCTCCACCTCCATGGGTTGGCTTAATTAAAATAGGATACCCAATCTTGTCTGCTTCCAACTTCATAAAGTCAATATCTTGCTCATCACCATGATATCCAGGCACAAGTGGAACCCCAGCTGCACCCATTATTCTCTTTGAAGCACTGATGGAAATATCAAGAGAAAGAAAAGAAATAAGCATAAATTGTCAGCATCCAATTGCAGCAACATACTGCTAAATTAAAACTTCACTGAAAGGCTAGCACTTGGCAGTCAAACTGCATTAGAATGTGGTGCAATGTGACAGATCATTTCATAGAACTGCATGCCAGAAACGCTAGTAGGTCGATGAAATGTGATTTAACGTTTGCATATAGACACTCTCTAAGCCATTGCTTAATGAATATGGGAGAAGCTGAAAATATAATTCACACAGGTGATATAGGACTAACATTTTAAGTCTGGCATGAATTATTGCCATGTTCCATGTTAGTTGCACACAGGACCTTTGCAAATGTGGAGCTTAGCCCCATGAAACACACTTGAGGCTAAAATCAACTTTAAAAATCAATTGCTATGCATAGACAACCACTAATGCTTGCTTCTACGCATAAATCAACATCCCCGTCTCGCACAAACACTAACAGCAATCATATTAATCCCAATGTCACAGTCAGCAGTTTTTAAATAGCCAAAATGCATGCAGTAGATGCAAATTTCTGTCTGGTGCAAACAGACTCTCTCTGTCCCTAATTACTTGTGCACTTTTCCTTTTTTAGTTGTCCCTAATTACTTGTCTATTTTGACAAATCAAGAAAGGACAAAAATTTTTACCTATTATACCCTCAATTAATTACTCTGAAAAATGTAGAACTTCTTAAATACCTTAAGTTTTAAATTCATCCACTTAATAATTAATAGGGATAAAATGATAAACTCACTATGTCAATCATTGTTTTCTTAATAGGTGTGTCAATTCAAAAGTGGACAAGTAATTAGGGACAGAGGGAGTAATACCCATTTATTCAAGTCTTAATGCAGCCAGTTTGCATTGGTGAGATCCTAAATTTAAATCAACCATATTGATATAAAAGTGGGAAGTAATGAGATGAAACATGATTGTCCATGCTCAAAGGAGGGAAAAACTGAAAATTCATAAACAAAAGAAATGAGAAGAACAAACACGGAGCTTCCCTTCTTCCCATTACAGTAGACTTTTAACCTAATTCTTTCTCCTGCTGAAATAGAAAAAGGGTATGAGCAACTTCCTGAGATGATTCATAATCCAAATTCAAAGTTGTGCCTTTTTATCTCCCTCGCAAATTAGAACTAGCCATTTGAATGATTCAGCTGTTGTAGCATAAATCAACTTGATAAAAAAACAAGTGGAATACATAGGCATAACATGATAGCAAGTGGAATGGAAATGATCTCAACCTTTTATCACCCATATCACGGATTGCAGATGCAGGAGGTCCAATAAATAAGAGATTCTCATCCTCACAAAGTTGAGCAAAATCAGCACTTTCAGATAAGAATCCATAACCTGGGTGGATAGCCTAATTATAAAATAAACAAAATATAAACAAGAGATCCTCTCTGAATGTTTACATGTTGGCAATCATTTAATCAGCAAAACTTTAATTTAAAAATGTGACAAATTTAAATGTGAATCATGGAATTATCACGAGTCGAACAAGGAAAAGTAAAAGTCAACAGATTTCACAGAAACAAGTATGTTCATTGTATTAACTAGTTTTTTTTGGAGTTCATGTCAAGTGGCAAAAAAGGCCATGTTTTCTTCTTAAGAAATAAGATATTTGAGGATGCACCATAGCATCACTAAGTTTAGCATCTAGTCCCATTGAGCTATACATTAAGACATAGCTGGATCTGATGCACTTACTGACTAGTGTGCAATGTAGTGCACCTGTCAAATATTTTCATATGTTGGATAACTAGGTAAAAGAGAATCATGGAATTGTAGCTTATATCTCCTTTAAAGAAAAGGTAAAGTCAGTTATTTCTAGAGAAGTACACCAATATTTCTTCATAACTGTGGTGTCCATGTCAACTTGTGCACACCTCCACTAATTCCACATATAACTACCACCTCCCACAAGCAACGGATACTAGGTAAATTTGTTGACCAAGGCTAGGATGTACATTGCTAAATACAACAATGACTTGAAACACATATCTCCATCATTAAAGGTAAAATGATAAGCATTGCTTTCACATCCGCCTTTTAAACCATTACGGTGCCCAAAAGTTAAAAAACAAGCATCTATATTACACACACTAAAATCATGTTTGATATAACTAATGTATCAAAGTTCTTGCTTGAAGAATACGGTTCTGACACACACTAAATAATATAACTACTGTAACAAAGTTCTTGCTTGAAGAATACAGTTCTGAGACAACTGAAAAGAACGGATGGAAAGAGTAAGGCCCAGAGACACACTAAAATAATTTTTGATCAAAAGCTATTCTGAAAAAAGCTTCTGTCCTACCTGTAATATCGCTTTTCAATCACCCAAAAGATCATCATTACTTATATCGACATATGCCTAGAATTACATTTCTGAGTTTTAACCACGAATTCCATTGGTACAAACTAGTCAAACATGGTTAACATATTCATCTTCTCTTCATTCCCTTTTTCATTTTGGAATTTTCCTTTTTTTTCCTTTTTTTGGTGGGTGGAGAGGGTGAATCCATTGGTCACCTACATAATGCACTCCTGCTCAGTAAGTACTTATTGGCCTTGAACTTTTTACAAATGAATGAAATAAATCAATTATGGTAGTGCAGAAAAGTTTGAAATATTACATAGTGCTGTCATATAACAGACCTATATATACATATCAATCATTGCAAAATTAATAGTAAATATTAGCATAAATGATGACTCTGGTGTCTTAACAGCACAGAACCCATAAATATTAGCGAGAACACATTATTATTATTACTCCCTATGTCTCAATTTATGTGGAAGGATATAAATTTCAATAGTGAACCAAGTTTCTCTTTGACCATAAACTTTTTTATATATATTTTAAGTTATTAATTATGATGATTCGTAGCACTTTTTACATAGTTTTCAAATATACAAATTTTATTACAAAAAAAATTAAAGCTTCTTTGTCCAAATTAATGATTTAGAAGTTTGAATCTCAAAATTCCAACTGTACCACACAAACTGATCACACACTTCACATTTCAATTAGAAGCCAATGAAAGTGTCCAAAAATACTCAATCAATTCATTACATAATCGAGTAAGAGAATCGAAAGAGCATTATCATATACCTGAGCTCCAGATTTATTAGCAACTTCAATAATAGCAGAAGAATTCAAATAGCTCAAACGAGCAGGAGGAGGACCGATACGAAAAGCCTCATCGGCGGATTTCACATGTAAGCTATCTCTATCGGCATCACTGTAAACTGCAACAGTACGAATCCCTAATCTCTTAGCAGTTCTAATAATTCTACAAGCAATTTCACCTCTATTAGCTATGAGTATTTTCTCAATCCGTTGATTATTCGAACTCTTTATCGCCGGCGTCGTGGCGTAAAGCGATGATTGTTGAGAAATGTAGGGTTTTGTGTGTACTTTTCGCCGGAGTATGAACGCCACCATCGACATTGTTATGAAGAGAAATGATTAGCTTTCCTAAAGGAAAATGACGGTGAAAGAGAATTTAAAGATGAATTTTATTTCTTTACTAATTTAAGAAAGAAGTTTAATCCAATAGGACGTGGACATGTTGTGGCGATTGCCGTGCTCGTTTCAAATTCAGAGTACTGGCGAATGGGATAAGACTTGACAACGATATTTGTTCTGCTTCTACGAAAGGATAAATAAATACATAATTTATTGTTTTATATGTCTTTTATTTAAAAAATTTATATATTAATAATTTAAAATGATATTTTTAAATTATTTTTAAATTTATTAAGTACTTATTAAAGATATATCAAACCAAACATGTAAACATGGACAAAGTATTCGGGTCATGTTTATTTTTGTACTCTCAAAAAAAATTATAGTTATCATTCGTTATATTATCATCCAACTTTAAGGTTAAATTTATCCTGTGATTTCGATGCTTAAATTTTCTCTATGCAATCGTTTCTATACAAACAAACATGAAAAATTATATACATCCTCTTTCACATTAGATGACGATATATTAAGAACTAATACAGATTTTAACACTCCATTCAATTTTTATCTCTAATTTTGATTCTTCAAAAATAGGTAGACTTTTTTACAAACATTCTACACGTGCATATTTTATCAATGGTTTCAACTAATGGAGAAGGTGAGGTGAGGTTCAACAATATGGAGATGAAAAATTCGAGTTGGTTTATGAAAGTTGTATGATTGTTACGAGGTGGTTATTGGTGATGAACGTTAAGAATACGCGGTTAAATTTGATGCAATCAATAGAATGCTTTTATATATCTGAAATATTTAATATTATTAGGGGTATATTTATTGGTGGATATGTTTCGATGGTTTAAGATGGTGTTTCAATTTTTCAACGGTGGCAAAGATTTGACGATTACACTGTGGTTTCAAAATTGATCGAACATGTTTAGTGATGAAGAGATGAAACAAATTGTCAACTCCAGACTTATATGTTCTCTAGTCCTCTCAAATTTTCTAAATCAATCCATGGAAGCTCTGCAATATTCATTCTTATGTTCAACTCTATTAACCCATCTTATAAAGCAACCAAAAAACATAAATTAAAATTCACGATAGTCTCCTACTTTGTCACATCAGACCATTGATACTCAATGACAGCAGCAATAGAAAGCCTAAAAGTTGAGTCAGATTTAATCAAATTTAGGACATGATCTTGAATTTATTTTAATTAGTGGGTTGAGTTTAACTCCACGGGCAGGCCAATTCTTCAAGCATTTAGAGTCATCAACCCTGCAATTTATTATATTTTATATATTTTAAAATAACAATTTTGTTAAATACTTAGTTAACTTTTGTTAAATTTAAGGACCAAAATCACACGCTTCAAATAATTGAAGATCAAATGTACATAGTCAAATGACACATGAACTAAAATTAAAACTATACAATAATACAAGGACTAAAACCATTATTTCCCCTATTAACCTACCATCTCTCACCTTTCCCTCTTTCTCTCCTCACATTGTTGAAATGGTTTCTTATGAATGTGCTCAACACCAATAAGCAACAAGCTAATGTGATAAAAACAAAGGAGGCTACCCTAGACTTGATCTCGCTACCATTGAATCAAGTCTTTAGCTTATGTCGAGGGGGGTTCATTATTAAATTTATACATGTAAATCAGTAAATCGATCATATATACACAGTGTAATTTTTTGACGAAGGAGGTTCGGATCCCTTCGCTCCATGTAGCTTCATCCCTGCTCAACACGATTCAAGTATTGATAGTGTACTATTTAAAATACGGAAAATGGTCAAAATGCATTTAAACTATGCTAAATTAACATAAATTCCCCCCGTTTATAGTTTGGTCTAAAAATTCCCTTGTCGTCAATACCTTGGTCCAAAAATGTCCTTGTTGTTACTTAATAGGTTAAAAATATCTTTGTTTCAAAATAAATATATTATTTATTTTCTTTTTAACACATTTTTTCTAATAATGTTTTTTTATTAGCAAATGTTTATCTTACTTCAATTCGGGTAAATAGAAAAAAATTATTTCTTATTTTATTATAATTATTTTTATCATTATATAAACAAAAAATAATGATGGATTTACTATGATCTTATAAGTTATATATATGATATATATTATCCGTTGAAAGGGTAAAGAAGTTATTCTATTTTAATTGATAAAATGAGATTAAGAAGAAGAAAAATATTTCCTACATATTTATTAGTTAAAGTGATTCTAAAAGAAAGGAAACAAGAATATGGTTCTTTAGTGATTTTTATTAGGAACACAGTGTGTTTAAAAAAAAAGAAATATTATATTTATTGGAAAAGCAACATTTTTTATTCATTTAGTAACTATAGGGGTATTTCTTTACCAAACTATCAACAACAAAAGCATTTTTGGATCAAAATATTAACGATAAGGGCATTTTTGAATCAAACTATAAACGAAAAATATTTTTGTTCATTTCATATAGTTTAAGGATATTTTTATCCCTTTTTCATTTAAGATATTACCATGAATCATGATAGTATTTATCTAATTTTTAATATTATTATTTTACTAAATAATAATTATATTATTATTGTGATTTTTCATTTTTCCAACCGAATCAATGTAAGATTTATAATTTTTTGACTTATAATTTTTTATTAAAAATTTGACAGACACAAATTTATAGAATCAATGTGAGATCAATATTCCTGTACTTACTCTGATTTACGGAATACATAAATCATTTTGTAAATATATCATTTATTAATTGTTTCTCCCTTTGTCCATATTTACTTGTTCACTATACTATTTTAGAATTTTTTATCAATTTAAAAATCAATAAATAATTTATCATTTTGTGTCTATTTTACCTTTGCTATTAAATAATATATTTAGATGACTTATATTTTATTGGGGTGATTTAGTAAAATTACCCCTATCATTTATTGTTCTGTAATCCATGTGTCATATGGGTGTCAAAGGGGAGATTGAGTTGAAATAGAAATCAGATTGGGTCATGACACACTCAAGTTTACTTTGGGCTCAAATTGGCTAAAAATCAGGTTGGATCATGATCCATTCAATTTGACCCGCTTAATCTCAATAATTTCAACATATTGTCATTTAACTTTTACAACCACAATTTGAATTTCACCTGAAGAAAATAAAATAAAAAGTTACAAATGAATAGATAAATCATAGAAGATATAAAATCAATAGTGATTCATACCTTCAATATATAGGAACATGCATTACATCAATGCAAATAAAAAGTCTTAAAGCAGGTTGCAGTTGGAGATTAAATTGGACTCAATCAATTGAAGATTCATTTAAAATATGCTAAAGCTCGAATGAGTTCAGATCGAATTCAATTCAAATTATCTTAAGCCCAACCTATAAAATTTCGGACAGTTACCTATATTTGGACTCATTTTGACATTCCTATAGTGTGTCAAGTCTATAGTGGAAAACTATTGTTCAAGAGGGAGTATAACAATCATGCATACCACAGATAACTTCACTAAGAGGTTGTTTGGTACAAAGATTAATAAGGGAGAGATCAGTAACGCAAGGATAATAATGCAGTGATTTAGTGCAGATATTAGTAATACATGATTTATTTTTTATCAATTGTTTGGTTCATTGTTCCACCCTATCTTGTGTTTAGATTAAAATTCTACATACAAAAGCTTCTTTCTAACTATACCCTTGAATTATTATGAAATTTTCTATTTCATTTTTGTTAATTGCAACCACAATTACCACTTTCATCATTATAACTATATCCACGACTTTAATAATCATCGTTGTCACCACATCGATCACTACTAACATCATTGCGGCCAATGCCTATTCCCAACCACCGCACCTTTCGTACCATCATCAACTGTACATTTTCCTCGGTCAACATCATGAGAATTGCCAACTACTAACATCAACAATCATTACCATCACTATCAATTATTGCATCGCATAAATCAATACAATACAACTTTCTTCCCCATCATAATTTTACTACCACCATTACTAGGCATAATACATAAACATGACCTTTAACTTGGCTTCAATTGACAACTATGACCTTTAACTTGGCTTCAACTGACAACTATGACCCTTAACTTTGAGTGTGCACAAGTAGGCACTTAAACTTGTATAAAATTGAACAAATAGACACATTCATCCTACATGACAATTTTGTGTCCTACGCGACGTCCTATGTGTATTATGCCATGTAGGACACGTGTGTCTACTTGTTCAATTTCATGTAAGTTTAAATGCCTATTTGTACACACTCAAAGTTGGAGGGCATAATTATCCGCTGAAGTCAAGTTAAGGGTCGTGTTTATGTATTGCCTTACTAGTAACTAGCACCTATCATCTACCATCTTTATCATCAACAACAAAAATAATCATTTTTTAATTATTAAATTTACATTTTATCTAATGTTTGATTGGTTTTGTTTAAATTGTATATTTATTATATTTAAAAATATATAAATTATGCATATTTAAATATTAAAAAAATTACCTAACTACACAACCTTTCTTTCCATATTCACTAAAATTTCCTACCATTTCAAAATATTACAAAAATCCCTCTTTTTCTCTTTTTTCTCTCCTTCTCAAGATACGTTATTCGTAGCCCTTCCAACCCAACAATTTTGTTCCTATTTTCACGCCTAAAATCACTCCCATATATCGGCAGTTACATCCATCACTCCATTTTTGAATTTCAAATCTACTCTCTCTCCAGTTCATCAATTTCAAGTTCCTAAAGAGGTAGGACTATTTCTTCATCAATTTTTTTTTCTTTTCCACTTCAATGTTTTTTTTTAATTATTTTTTTTTTAGCTTTTTCATCTACAATTTTCTGATACATATGGATTCTTCTCCCTCTTTTAGTATTGAGTTTACCCAAGTTAGTTTCACTTACTAGAGATATGGTGCGTTGTGTATTTGATTCTGATGATGAACACTTTCATGAAAATAGATCTAATCAACGAAATGTTTCGTTAATCATGAAGAATTTGAGAGCGGAGAAGTAAAAAAAATGATGTATGCTCGAGTTCTAAATCTATTGTTGAAAAAATGCTCAAAAAAGAAGGAAAAAAGTTGGATCTATCATTACACGATCATCACCACCAAAGATACAGATCGTCAATGTATCTCGTTTATTTTGATTCTTAAATTAGTCTTTGTTAGTGTTATTATTGATATGATACATCACTGCTACAATAGCCTTTGTTTTATGCAATGTATCATGTTCTTATTTAAGGTATTGATATATAACTCTAATGTTGTTGAATCTTCGATTAGTGCTTATCATGTTCAATATAAATGTACTTGATTCATAAACACTACATAATGTATCAAGTTATATAATGTATCGTCTAAAAAGGAATGTATCATGCACAATTTTATGGGCATGATGCATAAATACATAAAAGCTGATACATGTAAATCCATCCAGTTGCTCTATCAATATTGTGTTCTTCTACTTTTTCTATTTCTTTTACCCTGCAGAAGCAACGAGAATTTGAGTTCGGCATTTAATATACAAGTATATAGTCAAATATTGAATAGATTGACAACTTGTTTTGTACTTAACCAAGGAAGTTTTCAGGGATGATGAAGATAAATCAGATTGACAACAATAGAAGACAACAAAAAAAAAAAAAAAAGCTACAAGTACTGTCATAAAAATAGCAGGAGCAAAAACAAAAGACAGGTACAGTAGTAGTTGAAATCATTCCACCAATTTTGTTGAAGCTTTTGGATCGAAATGAGAAAGCCATCTACTATCACAATTATTTCTTTTTCACAAAATTACAATTCGATTCCTAAATTTAATGATATTATAAGGAACAATAAATTCAAGTGAAATTACGCAGCTTCTCAATCTCACCATCCATGCAAGGAAAAGAAAGTGACAACATAATATTTGTTCCACCGTAGACGAGACTCTTGGGAACAATAAGTACAAATCCTCACTCTCATCAATTCTACACAAAGTGTAGCAAGAAACTGTTCCTCGTCATCCGCATAAGAAGCTTTAACAAATACTAATATTTGTGCAAAGAAACTTATTGAAAGGATCTTCGATAAACTGGGAGAAGAATTTTGAATCTCAAAATTTTGAATCAAAATTGAAAGGATCTTTGATGAATGAGATTTGAATTTTGAATTTTGTGAAGCTATTACAAATTGGAATGGATTGATATCAATCAGTTATGTGTGATTTGTGGGAAAGAAAATCAATTTTACGCATATTAAACGCAACAGACAAGTTTTATAATGTATTCGGATGAAACTTATGTATCCAGATGACTGATATTTTAAGGGATTTTTGTAAAATAAAAAAGAGTAGGAATATGATGTAATTTAGGTTTTAGGAATTCATGTAAATTATCATTTAGTATTGAAATCTAAAGATAATATTTTAAGTTTTCAAATATACATCACGTCTTTATCTCAATGAAAATAAATAAAAATTTAAATTTTGCAAGATTTCAACAACCCCTTTGTTCTTGGTTCAGAAATAATTTATTTCCCCTCATGTAGCTTACATGGCAGGAAAAGTGTACTTTACGCGTGAGATAAAGCTAAGTAGCTAACCCATTACCTGCTCTTACCTACCCATTCAATTTGTCTTTGACTTGAAAATACATAATTCGTCTTACCTAATCTATAAAAAGTAGATACTTATTTATTTTTAATCGATTGTTTTGGATTTGAATCCATTGAATACGATGTAGGACATTTTACAATAATTTCAAATTAATCGAGCTTCAAAATAAATGCATACATCGAATGAGAAACAAAAATAATACTGTAATAAAAACTTGCTAAAATCCACATTAGTAATCCTTAATTTATATTTCATGCGCAGACCTTAGAATAAACTTACAAAGAGAAATAAAATAACCTTAATAAAAATGTCTGTTTTAGTATTGAAGCAATTAAATTAAATATAATATTATAAATAAAATATAATATCCATATGGTACAATTAGTTATTTTAATATTAACCTCGTATATCACAATTACTATATACTCCTAGTTAGAACCAAAGATGCCATAAGATGAAGAAAAAATAAGATGACAATTTTGTCCGTTTCACCCTTTGTTAGTTGTGTTTTCTTGTTACTTTAAGTATATATTTATTTTCGTTCTTATATGTTTATTTTTTGTACTTTTAAAATGGAATATGTTGAATATTTTATTTTATCTTATTAAAAAAAGCCCAAAAAAGTTAGTTTGCTACGCAAAATAAGTTGTTTTTTAAAGTAAAAAAAGTTGTTACTTCCTTAATTGACCTAGTTTCTTTTTTATTTCTTTCTAAGAATATGATATATTACCAAAAAAGAAAAAAAAAGATATATTACCAAATAAATCAATTTACTTTACACTTTTCATTCTAATTTTAAATACTAAGAAACTTCATTTTATCACCAATGAAATTTTCTATATTCAATCAAATATAATGTAGTTAAGGTCACAAGTTTCAAAATGATATAATCATATACACACTATGTAATATTTTAAAATATTATCTTTAAATCTCATTTTTCTCAAATATCATACCGTTTCGAACTACGAGTCTGTTGACATTGTTGTTGCCAAAAGTGTTTTTTTTTAGAAAAAAATACTTATTTTGAAAAATTAAGTGTTTGACAATTTCGTAAAATTGCTTTTAAATGGAAGCAGAAGCAGTTTTTATGTTGTTGGGAATAAGCTAAAAAATTCTAATTTAAAAAAAAAAAGAAGCAAAAATAGAAAATTAATTTTTTTAAGATTAAAATATCTCTTACATGTATACATATTTATCTTTTTTTTTTGGTCAGATGTATACATATTTATCAATAAACTCCTTGTTAATTAATTAACTTATCTCATAAGTTTGGTTGATTTTTATTCAAGATTTTTATTTTTAGAGTATTATAACAAAAAATAAGAAGGATAATAGCTAAGATTGAATCCGAAAAATAAGTAACAAATAACAAAAAGAGTCATGTTTTCAATATTTGTCTATGTACAATATTGATTCAAAATTTGAATATGTACAATATTGATTCAAAATATGAATATGTACATTTTAAATAATTGAATTAAAAATGTAATTAAAGTTTATGTATTAGATGTTTAAAATAGTTTATCTCTATAAAGTAATCTTAATATTAAAAGCACATTGATACTTGACATTTTTTGTAATTTAACTCTCAAAAGATTTTTTAAATAAAATTAGTTAAACACAAATTGTTTATCAAAAGCACTTTTCAAATGAATATGCCAAACACAATTTGTATTTTTATTTTAAAAACACTTTTCTAAAAAGTTATTTTAAATAAGCGCTTCTAAACATAAGGAGTATTTAGTAGCAATGTTAAACAAGCTTACATCTATAAACTAAAATAAAAGGAGGATCATATGTCTAAAAAAAAGTCCATCAAATAATTTCTTCTTAATTTAATTTAAGGGCTTAAGTCATATGCAGCCCCCTAAAATTGTCCGCATATTTCATTTGAACACCTCAACTTATCTTTGTGCCTATTGAACACTTTATTTGTTCAAAAATCATTCCTATTAGACACAAAATATTGACATGACAAAAAACGTGTGCTACACTTTCTTTACGTGCGTAAAACTATTGAAATTAATAATTTTCTTTTTTTTTCTAACTTATATACCAAATTAATGAAAAGGGAAAAACATTTTTTTTTTGAAAATGTAGTCTTCTTCCCTAGCCCAAAATTACACCCCTGTACTATCTATTCTCATTCACCATCTTCATAATTTTTTTTACATAGGCGCACACCACACCCCATCTCTCTCTTTCTCTCACCCTCTCCGTTCTTCTTCTTCTTCTTCTGTTTTTTCCTTCTTTTTTTATGTAGATCTACATCTTCAATATTCCGGCAAACATCCATTCATTCCGATGGAAAAAATATGAATTGTTTTTTTCAGGCAAAAGTTTGTTATTATCTATTGTAATTGTGATAAATGATTACTAATGAGAAAAAGATAAATGTAATGAATAGAAAGTTTTGATGCTATCAAAATGAAAGAAAATGAGTATTTCGCCATTGTTGATCCGTTTATTATAAAGAAGTAAAAGAAGAAGAAAAGAATGGTTGTTCTGATGGGTAGAAGGGGAAGAATTTGGATGGATTGGGCAACAATGTAACTATTATTTATTTTTTAAATTTTTTTTGAATCTGAATAAACTACCATTGTTAATTTATGATAAAGAAGAAGAAGAAGAAAAAAAGAAGTAAAAAAGACGACGCCGGGGGCCTAAATTCTGATGGGTAACGTGGGAAGGTTTGGGTGGATTTTTTAGGGATACCAAATTTTATTTTACTTTTATCATTTAAAATATATTTTTAAATAATTTTTTGGATCCAAATGACACATGTCATAATTTGATTCGTCCTTGTGCCACATCATCGCAAATGTTTCTCACACACTTAGCTAGCGTTTGGCCATAGATTTGACAAATATTATTTGGGTGAAAATTTGGGTGAAATTTCACCATGTGTTTGGCCATAGTATTTGGGAAATATATTTCAATTTTTTAAGAAATATGACTTATGCCCATAAATTTTTAAAACTATCAAAACTAATCATAAATTTGTATTACATAGCAAAATAGAAATGTCGCGTAACAAGATTCATGACTTCCGCAACAAATCAAAAAGCATCATTACAGTAAGAAAATATATGTAGATTTTTACAAATTACCTTCAATTTGTTTCTCCACAGAGGATTGCCACAAAGCTTTTACTACGGTTGTTCAACTAATTTTTTGGGTATAAAAGCTCTTGTACATGTATGCTCTTTATAATAGAAAAATTTATTAATTGAGTTAGTTAGCAGATGGAGATTTGATTGAGTTGGTTGGTGTTAATAAATAAAGTGTTTTTGTAAAAGATAAAAGTTTGGTGTTAAATTTGAATTTTTAAAACTTTCCAAATAATGAGATTTGGCCCAAATACTAGAAAAAACTAGTATTTGGGAATTTGGGTTATTTGCCAAAAAAATTTGCCAAATAATGAGAAAGTGTATGGACAAACAATATTTGCCAAATTTTTC
>JAJOOI010031836.1:0-28874 GCA_029582585.1 Solanum bukasovii | reverse complement strand
AGGAGGCCTTCTTGGGGTGTTTCCCCCCCCCCCCTCCCGAGAAATGAGAGAGGCTAAGGTATGATAGTTCCTCACACTTAAGCAGGATTCTTTGAGCGTTCATGAGTATAGTTTGAGGTTCACACAACTTTCCCACTATGCTCCAGAGATGGTTGCTGACATGAGGGGCACAATGAGTTTATTTGTTGCTGGGTTGTCTCGGCTGTCAAATAAGGAAGGCAAGGTAGCTATGCTGATAGGGAATATGGACATAGCAAGGCTGATGATCCATGTGCAACAAGTTGAGGAGGACAAACTAAAGGATAGAGAAGAGTTTAAGAATAAGAGAGCTAAGACAGAGAATGAGTCTGGGTAGCAGAAAAGTAATGCCAACCGGTCGTTCTTCCAATAGAATGAGAAGGGACCTGCTCCATCATTTTCTAGTGCGCTGCACCAAAGAACAAAAGTGAGTACAATAGTCAGAATTTCAGAGACAAACCTGCCTATTCTCAGGGTAGCTGTGGCACAAGGGGGTAGTAAGCCTCCTGCATGTGCTAAGTGTGGTAGGAACCACTCAGGGACGTGTCGTGATGGCTCCCCTGGTTGCTTCAAGTGTGGCCAGAATGGTCATTTCATGCGAGAATGTCCAAAGAACAAGCAGGGTAATGGTAATGGGGGCAATAGAGCCCAGTTTTCTTCAGTTGCTCCACCAGACAGGGCTGCACCTAGAGGAGCTACTTCTGATATTGGTGGAGGAGCAAACCGTATATATGCTATCACTAGTCACCAAGAGCAAGAGGATTTGCCAGATGTTGTCACTGGTATGATCCAAATCTTTAACTTTAATGTTTATGCTTCGCTAGATCCAAGGGCGAGTTTATCCTTTGTAACTCCGTATCTTGCGATGAATTTTAATGTTTTTCCTAAGCAACTTAGTGAGCCCTTTAGTGTTTCTACACCTGTTAGTGAGTCTATTCTAGCAGAGAGAGTCTATCATGATTGTCCCATTTTCGTCAATCACAAGAGTACCATGGCTGATTTAGTTGAGTTAGACATGGTAGATTTTGATGTCATTCTCGGTATGGACTTCCTTCAAGCCTGTTATGCCTCAGTTGATTGTGGAACTCGAGTTGTCAAGTTTCAGTTTCCAAATAAGCCAGTCTTAGAGTGGAAAAGTAGATCAGCAGTGCCTAAGGGTCGTTTCATTTCGTACCTTAAGGCAAGGAAGTTAGTTTCCAAGGGGTGTGTCTATCACTTAGTCCGAGTTAATGACTTTAGTGTTGAGACACCTTCTATTTAGTAAGTTCACTAGTAAAAGAGTTTCCAGAAGTCTTTCTAGATCATATTCCCGGAGTCCCTCCTGAGAGAGAAATAGACTTTGGTATAGACATTCTTCCAGATACTCGTCCTATATCTATTCCTCCATATAGAATGGAACCAGTAGAGTTAAAAGAGTTGAACGAGCAGTTGAAAGATCTTCTTGATAAGGGCTTTATTCGACCAAGTGTCTCACCTTGGGGCGCTATAGTCTTATTTGTGAGAAAGAAAGATGGTTCCCTTAGGATGTGTATAGATTACCGCTAATTGAACAAGGTTACCATCAAGAATAAGTCCCCTCTTCCAAGAATTGATGATCTTTTCGATCAACTTCAGGGTGCCACCTGTTTCTCTAAGATAGACCTCAGATCTGGCTACCATCAGTTAAGAATAAGGGAATGTGATATTCCAAAGACTGTTTCAAGACCCATTATGGTCATTATGAGTTCTTATTTATGTCCTTTGGTTTGACCAATGCGCCTGCAACATTCATGGACCTTATGAATAAAGTATTCGAGCCTTATTTAGATATGTTTTTATCATGTTCATTGATGACATACTAATCTATTCGAGGAATGAGGAAGATCATGCTAGCCATCTCAGAATAGTTCTCCAGACTCTAAAAGATAGAGAGTTGTATGCCAAGTTTTCTAAGTGTGAGTTTTGGCTTGAGTATGTGGCATTCTTAGGCCACACTGTGTCTCGAGAGGGAATTAAAGTTGATACTCAAAAAATAGAGGCAGTGCAGAATTGGCCTAGACCCACATCTCGAACTGATATTAGGAGTTTCTTGGGGTTGGCTGGCTAGTATAGAAGGTTCGTAGAGGGGTTCTCATCTATTTCATCCCCTTTGACCAAGCTAACTCAGAAAATAGTGAAATTTCAATGGTTTGAAGCTTGTGAGAAAAGATTTCAAGAATTGAAAAAGAGGTTGACTACTGCTCTAATTTTGACCTTACAGAAGGTACGCAAGGCTTTGTTGTTTATTGTGATGTGTCTAGAGTTGGTTTGGGTTCTGTGTTAATGCAGAATGGAAAAGCTATAGCTTATGCCTCCAGAAAGTTGAAGGTTCATGAGAGGAACTACCCAACCCATGATCTAGAGTTGACGACCATGGTTTTTTGTTTGAAAATATGGTGCCATTATCTTTATGGTGTTCATGTGGATGTGTTCACCGATAATAAGAGCCTTCAGTATGTGTTTACTCAGAAAGAGCTTAATCTCAGACAAATGAGGTTGTTAGAATTACTCAAGGATTATGACATGAGTATTCTTTATGACCCAGGTAAGGCTAATGTTGTCGCTGATGCCTTTAGCATGTTGTCTATGGGTAGTACTGCCCATTTTGAGGAAGATAAGAAAGAGCTAGCAAGAGATGTCCATAGACTTACACAATTAGGAGTTCGACTAATGGATTCCACAGAAGGAGGAGTAGTGGTGATGAATGGGGCTGAATCATCTTTGGTGTCAGAAGTAAAAGAGAAGCATGATCAAGACCCTATTTTGCTTGAATTGAAGACAGATGTTCATAAGCAAAAGGTATTAGCTTTTGAAAAAGGGGGAATGGTGTATTGAGGTATCAAGGTAGAATGTGTGTACCAAGGGTGGATGAACTCCAAGAGAGGATCATGGAAGAAACTCATAGCTCCATATATTCCATTCATCCGGGTTCCACAATGATGTATCGCAATTTTAGAGAATCTTATTGGGGGAGTGCTATGAAAAGGGCATTGCAGAGTTTGTGGCCAAGTGTCCGAATTGCCAACAAGTTAAAGTAGAGTACCAAAGGCCCGGCGGTATGGCTCAGAATATAGAATTTCCGAAATGGAAGTGGGAGATGATCAATATGGACTTCATCACATGTTTACCAAGGTTTCACAGGCAGCACGATTCTATTTGGGTGATTGTCGATAGAATGACAAAATCAGCCCACTTTCTGCCAGTAAAGACTACCCATTCAGCAGAGGACTATGCCAAGTTATATCTTCAATAAGTAGTTAGACTTCATGGAGTCCCGGTCTCCATTATTTAAGACAGAGGTGCGCAATTTACTGCACAATTTTGGAAGTCATTCCAGAAAGGCTTGGATTCAAAGGTGAACTTAAGTACTTCTTTTCATCCTCAGACAGATGGTCAAGCAGATCACACTATTCAGACTTTAGAAGATATGTTGAGGGCCTGTGTGATTGATTTCAAAGGTAATTGGGATGATCACCTACCTCTCATTGAGTTCGCTTACAACAACAATTACCACTCTAGCATCCAGATGGCTCCTTATGAAGCTCTTTATGGGAGAAGATGCAGATCTCCTATTGGATGGTTTGAAGTTGGTGAAGAAGGGTTGATAGGACCAAACATAGTTCATCTAGCTATGGAGAAGGTGAAGGTGATTCAAGAAAGGTTGAAAATAGCGCAGAGTCGTCAGAAATCCTACACTAATGTTAGGAGAAGGGAGTTAGAGTTTGAAGTAGATAATTTGGTCTACTTGAAAGTATCACCCATGAAGGGTGTTATGAGATTTGGTAAGAAGGGGAAGCTTAGTCCCCGGTATATTGGTCCTTACAGAATATCCAAGAGGATTGGTAATATAGCTTATGAGTTGTAGCTAGCCCAAAAGTTAGCAGTGGTTCATCCGGGATTTCATGTCTCCATGTTGAAGAAGTGCATGGGAGATCCTTCACGTATCATACCAACTGAAGATATTGGGATCAAGGATAGCTTAACTTATGAAGAGATTTATAGATCGCCAAGTTTGCAAGTTGAGGACAAAAGAGGTAGCATCAGTCAAAGTTCTTTGGAGGAACTAATTGTTGAGGAAGCTACTTGGAAAGCTGAGGAAGATATGAAGAGGAGATATCCACACCTCTTTGAGACCGGAGAAATTCCAGATCAAGGTACTAATTCTCTTCTTAGTATTCTTTAATTTATAAGTTGGCATGTTGTATTTGCATTGCTTGTTGGGTGTTTGAGCTGAATGTTAGATGTTACACCCTTAGCCTAGTAAGAGTAATCTCATTCGAGGATGAATGTTTCCAAGAGGGAGATATTGTAACATCTCGCTAATTGAAAGAACTAGAAAGAGTTAGAATTGGAAATAGTCATTTTAGGAAAGAATGAAAAATCTGGAAATTTGTTAAGTTATGTTAAGTTTGGGTTTTCGGTCAACTTCAAATGACCATTACTCCTAGCTTAGGATGAGTTAGGTGTACTTCCAGATACCGTAAGAAAGATCTTGGAATTATCTTTCCAACTCCACCGAGTTTGCACAATTCTGAATTCATATGATTGAGATAGGCCCATTAGAAGTTGGGCTGCTCAAATAAGGAAAGTGTAATCCGGATTTTAAAAGGGTATTATAGTCTTTTCCATACCCCATGACTTAATTTCGTTTTTGGGTAATTAATTTGGGTCTAAACTGATTGGATTCAGTTTACGCTTTTGAAAACTAAGTTAGGGTTTTGAAGGAAGAGAAAAGAAGAGGAGAAGGAGCAAGAATCGTCAAGTTCTTCAAGAATTGCTTGTGGATTTCGTCAAGGGGTGATCCCTACGAGGTATGTGAGATCACATAGAGTTAAGTTAGTTCACCCACGCGCCAATCATGATTTATTTAAGCGAATTTATGTTCTTGAAGGTTTAGAAATTTAGTTCTTGATGGGTTTTGTTGAAGTTTTATTGAGTTCTTGATTCGTTGAAATTGTTGAGGAGTTCTTGATCCAACTTCATGAAATTAGATGTCATTCTGGATAGATTCTTGCATATTTTGGTTATGTAGTTGAATCTAAGTGTTTAGGGAAATACCCAATTGAGTTTAGAGGGATTAGAGTTGAAAACCGAAGGATGAATTTCGTCAAAATCTGGGGAATAGGGGTGGGGCGTTGCGCCATCCAGTGTGCCCCAAAGAGTCCTCTGAAGTTTTGACCCTGGGGCGCTGCACCAGCCAGCGCGCCCCAAGTTCAGCTCTGAAGTTTTGGGTCTGGCGCCCCGCGCCACTCAGAGTACCAGGGACGCCAGGTCTTCTACTTCTTTTCCATTCTTTCTGTTCTAGTTCCTTAGACACGTAACTATGTTTTCTAGTTGATTCCAACACTCTAAGGTACATTTAAACAACATGAAATCATCCATAACATGATATCATGAGCCTTGAATCCATAATTCAATTCAAGGAAAGTTAAGATCAAAGTCAAGAAAAGTTACAGTCAAGTCAAGAAAAGTTCTTAGAGTTTTCCAGAAGTCTTTTCCAAATGATTTAAATTTGTTTTAAGACTTAAAGTTCAAGTTGAGTAAAAAGTAAAGAGTAAAGATTGAAGTCCATTTCTTCAAAAGTATATGGGGACTATGTATTCCCAAAGATTTAAATGTTTTCACATGTAAACAAGTAAGAAAACCTTGATTTCCAAAGAGCTTTTAAGCTAGTTTTCACAAAAGAGTAAACGCTTCCACAGTTAAGCAAGAGAGGAAACTTTGATTTCCAAGATAGCCTTTGAGCTATGTTTTTGAGCAATTATCTCAAATCACATAAAGAAGTATATTTTTAAACATAAGAGCTAGTATCATATTTTGGGAGTAGTATTGAGTATCGATAAGGGGGAGAGTTCAAACAACTCACAACCCTCATAAACCATGTAGCCATCATGGGTAGAAAAGGGTCATACTTTTTAGATGATTCCTTAGTGCTTTTTAACATATACTATTGGATCCACTTAGTAGTCAGATTCTATACCCTCGACAAGATATAGGACGACCCTGATAGCGTGAGACAAAACACTGTATCATCACAATAACTCTTACGTGATGGTTATCGGTTAGAGAAAATCCCACAGAAGTATTTGTATTCTTATATACACAGTTTAATTGTATTTTTACATACATTTCAGAGTTATATTGTATCTTTTCATACACACGGAGTATTAATGTATTTCCAAATACACAGAGGTGACATTCATGTTTTAAAAAACTTTTCTTTATATTGCACTTGTTTTATAATGCTTTATATTGAAATGAGTTCAGTTAAGTTGAGTTGAGTTGAGCCAAGTAAGTTCTTCAATTCCTTTCAAGCTTATGTTTTGTTTTAGAATTCCCCTCGCATACTCGTAAATTCAATGTACTGATGTCATTTGGCCTGCATCTTTCAATGATGCAGAAATAGGTAACCAGGGTCGGCATCCAGCGCATCGTTGATTCTAGTTGAGCTCCAGAGTTTGTTGGTGAGCCTCATTGCTTCTAGAAGACCCCTTTTATTGCTTTTAGTACTTTTAGTTCATTAGGATGTCGTGGGTCTTGTTTTGACATCCATATCAGTTGTTTAGAGGCTTCATAGACAGTCAAATGTTAGTTCTTTAGTATTTTCATTTTCATTATATTATGTTGAAACTTGAGTTTGCCTTATTGGCTAGTTGAATATTTTCTTTATAACATTCTAAGTTTTATATGAGTTATCTTTGATAAGTTAAGTCTTCCGCTGAGTAAGTGAGCTAGACCAAGGGTTCTCTTGGGGCCAACAATGGGTTTCAAGTGCCAGTCCCGCCCAGGGTGTAGGCGCGGGGCATGACATGACCGTCTTAGTAAACTGTTAAAAAGTACAAAAACTTTTTAAAATTGGACCAATTGACGAGACTGGTCTAAAGCCCTAGAACCTTCTACTGTCCGTAGACCCCAGCCGTAGAAACCAAGTTTACCCCTTAGAATCTCACTAAGTATGGGACCTACCTACTACTCGTACAAAGACTGACGATCCGTCCTGGTGAACTGTTAAAAGGGGTACTTGGACTTGATTTTGAAAAATTATTTTCCCTCTTCTTATGGTTGTCTACAGCCCGTAGAAGATTCTACAGTCTATAGATGGGACCTATAAAACTAGCCTTAAGCCTAAAAGATCCTTTTCTCCTTTTTTTCTAAATTTGAGGTGTCACAAAAACATAGTGATGGACCATGGCGAAGCCAAACATTAGAGCAATAAAAGATTATATATTATTATACTCACCTAAAATAAAAGAAAATAACTCTTACAGTTCTTATTAGTCAGAGTTTTGCTTTTTGTTTGATGTCCAGTGATATATTAATTGGGTAGGATAGTTATAATTCCCATTCCTTAATGTTGATATTGAACTTGGGTATTACTGTTAGTTCAAGTAAGTGCTTGATTTGAAGTTATCATTAATGATTTATTTGTACTTAAAGTTGGTCTAGAAACTTGTTAAGTGTAGATTATGTTCTTGCTTCTTCTTTTTTTGGTTGTAATACTTTTATAACTATATGCATTTATTGTGCATGAATATATAACTATAAAAGTAAATGTCTAATTCTTATTACTTAATTGTTATACTAATGTATTTTTTATATCTATTTTACATTTACAAAGATCATAACGCCTAATAAGCAATTGATGAAACTTATTAAAGTTTGATTTTCTAATGCTTACATAAATGGGATGGATAATTCTTGGAATTATGATTTGATGAAACTGGGAGAATCACAGTTGATACGTTATTCATGTATCAAATGTGGTAATGCAACTTCAAGAATATGTGGGATAGTAATATCACATTCGATAGTGTTGGGATATACTATTGACTATGTAGTTGAGTTATATATTTTTAATCTCTTATGAAGACTATTTATTTTATTTTATTTAATATAATAAAGTCTTTATTTGAATAGATAGATCATTATGTTTATATGTGTATCATTTGCATATATAGTAGACATTTTTTTATATGTAGTTATTCAACTTATGTGCAGAAAATTAAAATTGTCAATTTTTATAAGTTATATATTACTGTTCATAATCAAAGATTATGTAGTATGTAACGACCCATCGTTATGAGTAGGCAAATAGCGAACAAATTTAGGCTGGAAAATTTTTCAGGTTGTGACTTAAATTTTTTAGGCTAGACCAACCTCTAACAAAATATGGGCTAGCAACGGTCTAGGTCCATCTAAGAATGTGTGGGGTGGGGTGTAATGTCGCGTCTTGGATGACAATAACATTTTTGAAGTGCCTAACTCAGATAAATTGAAAAATGCAGAATCAGTTGCTGAAGTCTTCAACTTTTTGCTTTCACGAGAGGTGTACATGGACTATACAAGGGTTCATGTCCATGGAAGACACCTGTGGAAGGAGCCTAAGAGATAGAATTCCCTAGGTCAGGAACATGGAGGACTGCATGATTTGTAAATCGATTCACGGACTGTAGATCCACCTTTAGTTAAATCTTTAGAAAGTTGAAAAGTCAGGTTAATACGATGGTAGGGTTAAGGGTCCATAGAGCAAAGTTTTAGGTTTCAGGGAATTTGACCTCAGGATGGTTGTACGAGAGGGTTCACCGCATGTGTAAGTGTTTACATACCATTGAAATGGGTGTGGATGTCAAGTTTAAAAACTTGGATTTTCAGTTGTTGGATAGGATGAGAGGGTCCACGGACCATCGAAGGTTATACGGTATGTGGAAAGGGGCTGTGGAAGTTGTTTCACAGTTTTTAAGTATGGGGTAGCTGGGTCTTTTGATACTCTTTAAATTCCTATACTACGTTGTTTTGGGTTTATTTTGGAGACTTTAACTGATCCCTAATACCTCTAACATCCCCATTCTTTTTCATTTACTCAATCAAAGTTTCCTCTTCTCCAAGTCTCTCTCCCAAGGCAAGAACAAGGATGTCAAATCTTTAAGACTTCTTCTCCAATTTTACATAGGGTTTCTATCAAGGTATGTGAGAACTACATCAATGAGTCCTTCTTAACTCACTGAGTCCCAAAGAAACCTCAAATTTTGATTTATGATTCTTATCCAAAAGTTAGGGGATTCATGATTTCTTATGGATTCTATTGAGTTCAAATTATTCTTCATGATTTATATTATTATGCATGATTTGATTATAATTCAATGTTTTCAAATGATATTTTCATGAACCCATGCTATGAATGTATTTCATGATCATGAATAAGCTATTTCTCTATGAAAGCATCATGTTATGAAGGTTTTCATGAATTAATGATGCTTTAGGATAAAATATCATTCAATTTATATGATAATCATGATTTAGATGCTTTAGATAAGTATCTCAAGGATTAAGTTATGAAGTTATGATTTTAAGGAGCTATTCATATGTTTATCATATTTTCCATGAAAGATTTAATATTACTAGATTCTTACTGTTTCTATGTGTATGATTATACATGTTTTTCATTGGGGGATAACTTATCACCCATTTGTACCAGTGGATATTATCCAAGTCTCAGAACTACATGCCCTTGTAGGACTTTGTCGTAATTGACTCTAGTTAGTGGATCCACCTTCGCTCATGATTATGGTCCTTACCTTAGCAATTAGAACACTCTCCTTTCGATGTGGGAGCAATATACTAAACTCTATGTTATAGCTCACATGGTTTATATCGATTGCAGTATCTCCCACTTATGTTACATTTTTGATGGTCAAGAATATTGCATGAACTTGTAGTTTGTCTTTCAGAATCAAATTATTAATTTTTATGTTATATTTATTTGATCATTACATTATCATATTTTCATATTTATCATATTATTATGTAATGTTTATACATTTTTCCAAATTCAGTACATTACGAATACCGTCCGCATACTATATTGCCTATTTTATTTTATTTTATTTCATAATATAGATTCTAATGCACATCCTTCAGGTTCCTGTCAGCACATGATTCTAGAAGCTTAGAATTGCTTTGATGAGTCTTAATGGTTCAGGGATTTGCCACTTATGAGTTCTTTATATTAAATTCATTTTTTGCATTTCAGTTTTCAGATGTTCGAGTGAGATAGGGATTGTCCTAGAAACTCACTTATGTTTAAAGGCTATTTTAGATATGGTACTTCCTCTTATGAGTCTTTATATTCGATTTTCCTTATATGTTAAGATTTTTATTTTGGGGTATTATTCCATAATTTATGTTATTGCAGTTTCTATATTATCTTAGTGTCATGCTATGCCATGTGGTTCATTTAGGATCTCTCAAGACTATAGCTACCATTTTACGCCTAGGGGGATAGTCTTGGGTCATGACAAACTTGATATCAGAGCTAGGTTCAAGTGTCTTCGGTTTTTTGAAAGGTGTGTTAAATTTAGTCTTGTTCATGGGTGTGAAGCGTACCATATTTATGAATGAGAAGCTACAAGATTTTTATGAAATACTTCACTCTTTTCGTAGTCTTTGTCGTGTGATAGAGTTGGACTCTAAGTTTCCTTCTAACTTATGTTCTATGTGTATTTTGAACTATGCCTCCCAAAAGAGCTCTCTTTAGAAGGAATTAGAATGTGGAGCAAGATGCACCTCCAGCTTTGGTTGACCCTTTGGAAGAACAACGCACTCATGTCGAGTTTAGGACTGCTTTCCAAGTGTTATCCCATACCATGACTGCTTAGGAAAACCATGAGGTTGTAGCTCCCATGAACCTAAATATGGGTACGAAAACAACTAGAGTCTAGACTTTATTCAATTGAATCTTCCAGAGTTTCATGGTTCTAAGGTGGATGAGGATCCACAAGAGCTTATTGAGGGTATTCAAAAAATCATTTAGATTACGGGTGTTACTATGGTTGAGAGTGTGAACATGGTTGGATATCAGTTGAAAGGGGTTGCTCAAATTTAGTTCAAACAATGGAAGAAGGAATGGGATATTGATGCGAGTCCTTGGATTGAGACAAGTTTAAATGAGCTTTTATAGATCGATTCTTTCCTCTTAAGATTAGAGAGGCAAAGGTTCAAGAATTCATCAACTCTAGGAAAGGATATATGAATGTGAAAGAGTATTCTTTGAAGTTCACTTAACCCTCCAAGTATGCTCTGGCTATGTTGGTCAATTCTGGGGCCCGTATGAGCAAGGTTGTTTATGGTGTCTGGAAGATGGTTTTGAGAAAATGTAGAACCTCTATATTGATCAAGGAAACAGATAATTTGAGGTTGATAACTCATGCTCAACACGTTTAGTAAGAGAATCTTAAAGAGAGTGCTAGAGAGACTAAAGGGGCTTAGACCGATAGTGGTTACTACTGCCATCAAAGATCCACTGGTGATGGTCATTTACAGTTTCATAAAAAGTAATTTAGTCTGGAATCCATCTTCTGCTAGTGCTTTGGTTCCTAATCTAAAAAAGGATAGGGTTCCAAACCCTAAGTCTCAAATTAGTGCCTTTAGTGAAAGTTCTTTCCTCACAAATCAAAATTATGGGAAGATCCATCCAAGAGAGTGGTTAGACGGTACTGGTTGATGCTTTGGTTGTGGCAAGACTGGTCATAGGTTGAGGGATGGCCCTTCAGATTACTAACAAAGGTGAAGATGGCCGTCGACAAACTCAACTTAACATTTCTTCAGGTTGCCTGACTCAGCAGGGTACTTCTTCAAGATCTAGTAGTGAATAGTGTTAGAACATATTTTATTCTCTTAAGACTCGACATGATCATCAGGTTTCCCCTGATGTGGTTACTGGTATGTTTTGAGTCTTTCACTTTGATGTTTATGCTTTGTTAGATCCAAGAGCCACACCTTCCTTCATGACTCCCTATATTGCTATGACTATGAAATTCGATGTCAGTCCCATAATCCTATCAAAATCCTTCTTAGTCTATACTTCTGTTGGTGAGTCTATCTTAGCTATATAGGTTTTCAGAAATTGCACAGTCTAAGTTTTTCAGAAAATCACCTCAATTGATCTAGTAGAGTTAGACATGATTTATTTTGATTTTATTTTTGGTATGGATTGAATTTATGCTTGTTACGCTTCCACCGACTATAGAATCAAAGTCATTAAGTTCAGTTTTAGAATGAACCGAATGGAAGATTAATACTTAAGTTCCTATAGGTCATTTTATCGCTTGCCTAAGGCCAAAAAAATGATTTCTAGTCATCTAGTTTGGGTTAGGGATATTGATTCACAAACCTCTACTCTTGAGTTAATTTCTATTCTGAGTGAGTTTCTGGAAGTATTTTCAGATGATCTTCCTTGAGTTCCTCCCAAAAAGGAAATCAACTTTGGAATTGACCTTTTTCAAATACCCAACCAAAGTTTTATCAGACCAAGTATTTCTCTATGGGGTGCTCCAATTCTCTTTGTTCGTAAGAAATATGGTTCACTCCGAATGTGCATTCATTATTTACAATTGAACAAGGTCACAATCAATAATAAGGTATCCCATCCCAAGAATTGATGACTTGTTCGATCACCTTCAAGATGCTAATTTCTTTTCAAAGATTGACATTAGATCATGCTATTATCATCTTAGAGTCAGAGAATCTGACATACCAAAGATTGCCTTCAGAACTCGGTATGGTGATTACAAATTTTTAGTTTATGTCTTTCAAACTAATAAATGCTCTTTACACTTTTATGGATTTGATGAAAAGTGTGTTCAAAGAGTGTTTGTATATGTTCATTATTGTGTTCATAGATGACATTTTGATCTATTCGCAAAGTGATGATAGACATGCCGATTATTTGAGAATTGTCTTGCTATTTCTCAAGGATCGTCAGCTTTTTTTGTAAGTTTAGACAATGAAATGTTTCAACTATAGACATTAGGAGTTTCTTGGGTTTAGCTGGTTACTATAAACAATTAGTGGAAGGATTTTCCACCGTTGCTTCTCCTTTGACTACCTTGACTCAGAAGAAAGTGAAATTTTAGTGGTTCGAAACTTGTGAGAAGAGTTTTCAGGATTTTAAGACTCAACTTACTTCAGCCCCGGTATTGACTTTATCGGAAGGTTCAAATGGTTTTGTTGTGTATTGTGATACCTCCAGAATTGGCTTTGGCTATGTGTTAATGCAAACTGGTAAATTTATAGAATATTCTTCTAAGCAACTTAAGGTTCATCAGAAGAATTACCAGACTCATGATTTGGAGATGGCGGTGGTGGTTTTTGCTTTGAAGATATGGGATACACTATCTCTATAGTGTTTATTTGGATATTGTGGAATTTATGGCTAAGTGTCCAAATTTTCAACAAGTGAAAGTTGAGCATAAAAAACTAGGTGGTATGACTCAGGCTATTGGTATTCCTACTTTAAAGTGGGAAGATTTGAATAGGGACTTTATTACAGGTCTACCTCGCACTCACTGACAACATGATTCTATTTGGGTGGTTATAGATCGAATGACTAATTCAACGTATTTTCTTCAAGTTAAGACCTCTTATTCATTCGAAAACTATGCTAGAATCTATATTCAGAAGATGGTTAAATTCACAATATGTCTTTATACATCCTTTCAAATAGGGGTACTCAGTTCACTTCTCAATTTTGGAGATCGTTTCTGAAAGGACTTGGTACTTAGGTTAAACTTAACATAGCTTTTCACCTATAGATAGATTGTCAGGCTAAAATGATTATTCAGAATTTGAAGGATATATTGAGATCTTATGTGATTGACTTTAAAGGTAATTGGGATGATCATTTACCTGTGATTGAGTTTGCATATAATAATAGTTAGCACTGGAGTATTCAGATGGATCCATTTTGAGGCTGTCTATGGTAGGAGGTATAGATCTCTTACTGGTTGGTTTAAAGTTTGTGAGGTGGATTTGATAGGACCCGAGTTAGTTTATGAGGTCATGAAGAAGGTTCAACTTATAAAGGACAAGTTGAAAACGGCCCAGACTAGGAAAAAATCTTATGCGGATGTTAGGAGGGGAGAGTTTGACTTTGCCGTTGATGATTGCATTTACTTGAAAATTTCACCCGTGAAGGGTGTGATGAGGTTTTGTATGAAAGAAAAGCTTAGTCTCTTTTATGTAGGCCCATATCAATTTTTGAGGTGTTTTAGTAACGTGTCTTATGAGTTAGATTTGCCTTTAGATTTGACATTTATCATGAACCAAAGTATACTCGAGGTGTAACATGGCGTATAGGACTCTGAGAGGCCCTACACAAGCCACTTAGCATACATCATACTAGATAATAGAATTTAAAGACTTTAAAAGATACCATTTCCTATACGAAAGAGTTTGACAAAGTGGAAGTCTAACATAAGTTCATTATGCCATCTAATACATCATAAGGAAAGTGGACGTAACCCATACATCACATAGAAAGTCTGAAAATGAAAATGACATAAAACTATAAGGTGTCTTGATCCTCAGAACATGAGGACTCACCAATCACTTGAAGAACCCAAGAGATGTCTAGCCATGAGTGTGGGAGGTAGGAGCGTCGGACCCTAAATTCATGAGATAATGTAGGCACAAGTATGCGTTAATACATGAAATGTACTAAGTATGGGAAAATATGCATAAGGTAGACATGATGGCATAAGTCGACTTAAAACACGTAGACATGACCATATTGAGACATTAAAAATCTTTAAAGAAGAAATGACAGGAGAATCATAAAACATGATTGAACGCATTAACATAAAGGTTTTAAGAAAACCTTTGAATAAAATATAAGAATTTTTTGATACATTAGCTTTAACCAACAATAAGACCATGTGAGCTATATCATGGAATGCAGTATATCCCTCATACTGAAAGAAGGGGAATCTACTTGCAAGGTAGAATCTGTGCATATCATCATTTGCTAAAGTGGATCTACTTGGTAGGTCATTTAAGACAATCTTACGAGGGGCACATAGTTAGGGGCTAGAGGTTTCTACTAGAGACTACCCTATTTGAGTCTCCACCTCAAAGCCCTCTCAGTGCTAACTCTAAATCCCAACGGAATAGATAAAAGTCAAATATCAGTTTAACATAGGAAAGACAATGATCAATTCCAATCACAACTTTCATGATCAAAACATAGAATAGCTCTTTAAACATAATTCGACATAGATGGCAAAACCTTTCACCAATGTGAATCCATATATGAGAAATACCTTTCACGATCATGATCATAATAACATGTGAGAAAACCTTTCACAATAACATTAATACTTTCCTATCAAGAATCATCAATTTTTTAATAATAACTTCATGAAAACATGCATATCTTAATTACCATAATTCATAGGTTCATGAGTTCAACATAGGTCCATAGTTGGAAAATCATAATTTAGGCATGGGTCAACATAATTTCAACTAAATATCATGTAATTACATTTAATCAAGAATTAATAACACCAATCAATCCTAATTGAATGAAACCCATAAGATTGGATTGAAACCCCAACTTAAACAATTGAAATTGATTGAGAAATTTGGAAATCTTAGGCACCCCATGGAGGCAAGGACTCCATGGGAGAATACCCACATACTATTACGACCCAGGGTAGTCCCTAGGCGTAACATGGCGTATAGGACCCTGGGAGGCCCCATACAAGCCACTTAGCATTCATAACACAAGAAATATAATGAAAAGACTTAAAGACAATTTCAAGATATCAAAGTTTTATAAAGAAAATCGGAAATTCTAACATCGTCTCGATAGCCATCTAGTACATAAGAATGAATTTGGGCCTATCCCGTACATTATGTTCAAACTTAAAATAAGGAAGAACTAAAGACAATGAAGATCCGTTCCTCGAAGCATGAGGACTCCCCAAAGCTTGAAGTCTCATCAATGAACTCTAGCCACGAAATTGGGAACATGACTGACGGACCTTACATTTGGGGAAATGTAGGCAAGAGTATGCGTAAGTACAAAATATGTACCAAGTATGATAGCCATTCATAAATATTTAAAAACATGCTTAAAAGAAATACCTTCATGAAATGCAATGACCAAGCTAAACATTAGATAAAGAGTTAGGAAACATGAGTCATAAAATATGGTCAATGCACATAATCACCATCTTAAACATGTGTGAGATACTTCATTGAAGTAAAATTAGTTCATAACAATTTTCTTGAGGGAAGTAGCCTTAACCGGCATATAAGACCATGAGAGCTATCATCATGGAATCTGGTGTCTCCCACACCGAAAAGAGTTGTCCTACTTTCCACGGTAAGGACCATGAACTTCTATATTATGTGGATCCACTAGCTAATGCCTATCTAGAGAATCCTATGTTGGCACATAGTTTATGGGACACGAGTAATCGCCACTTGTCCACTCAGTTCTAAGCATAACTTCCACATGATAGTTCTTTTTCATATTCATCTTGGATCTTAAAGGAATATGGGTAATCGCCGCTTGTCCTTATATCTTATGAAATGGGTAATCGCCTCTTGTTCTTATATCATATGCCATGGGTAATCTCCTCTTGTCTTTCTATTAGAGAGTATAGGTAATCATCTCTCGCTTCATCATTAGAACAACTTCTTAGCATTGGTTCATTTTAGGTGAGAAATCCTTTCAACCCTAAGAAACCTTATCATGTGAGAAATCCTTTCACAATCATGCTTACATGTGTGTATGAGAAATCCTTTCAACAACACAACAACAACATCATCATTTATACTTCACTCTCAAAGCATCCTTAAAACATTTACATTAATTTCAAATGAACATGCATAGTTCCATAATTCACCTTTCATAGTTTAAAACCCATTTTCATACATCAATATTTGGAAAACATGGGTTCATGCAAATTCATCATAAAGTCATGTAATTGTATCAATTCATGCTTGATTTTATAAAACTTTTCTTTCATAATCGAAGACCCACATTATATGCTCATGACTTCGAAAACATGGGAATTACATGGGTTCATGGGGGATCATCATAAAAATATGAGTTTAACTCAATTCATGCGTAAGAGATCATAAATCAATAATTAAGAGGACCCACAACATAGAAGAAAATCCTAACTCAATTAGGGATTTCTATCCTTAAAAATAGGACTATTTGGGAACTCCATGAAAGGAAGGAATCCACGGATGAAAACTAACATACCTCAATGCCAATTGATTATCTTCGATGGAGGAATTAGAGACATGACTTGGAACCGTTGGTTGAATCCTTCTTCTTCAAACTTTTTAAGGAGAGAAATATTTAGGAGCAAGACTTGTTCTTCATTTGTAAATTTCTGATAATGACTTGAATGAGTTGATTTTGGGGTTAAAATCAGTTATATAGGAGTTCTAGGTAAGGGAAAAATGACGTAGTATCAAGATCAAATAGTTAGTAAAAGACCCAACTGCCCTTAACTTAAAGCTGACATGATCCACAGATGGAGTGCTTCGCGAGCCGTTTGGGCAGTCGTGGTCCCTAGACCAGTGGCTAGAAAAGTCCTACCCCCTCAACATGGCCACCTTCACGGGCCGTCTATCCCTTCACGAGCCATCTAGGGGTTCGTGGGAAGAGGCTAGCCTAGAGGTGGGTTCTGCCTCCCTTTCACTGCCACCACTACGGGTCGTGTGGCATATGACTTTTGTCGACACTGAGCCGTTTTCAACCTTTCCCTAATATGTTGAACTTTCTCCATAACCGCATGTACCAACTCTGGGCCTATTAAAGCAACTTCGCCCACTTCAAACCAACCTATAGGAGATCAACAACCCCTACCATACTATGCCTCAAATGGAGCCATACCAATACTTGAGTGATAACTATTGTTATATGCAAACTAAATTAAAGACAAATGATCATCCTAGTTACCCTCGAAATCAATTGCACAAGCTCTCAACATATCTTCCAAAGTTTGGATAGTAAGATCCACTTGTCCATTGATGTTTGCGTAATCAAGACACAACTTCCGATGCAAGTGTCTACGATAGTACAATAGTTTAGTAACCCAACCAAGGGTTGGTTTTGAGAATTAATAGAAAAATAAAATTTATTTCTAATTAGTCGTAGCTAAAGACATTAACGATTAAAAACATTGTAAATTAAAGGGGGACACAAGAGTATCAATTAACAATGGGGGTGGGTTTTTTGTCACAAGTAAGTAAAAGCAACAAAATAAACAAGGATTTTTAAGTAATGAGAGGGGATCCTTGGGATATGACGGGAATATGGGTTAAGCTAGATTATTGGGTACATGCTTTTGATAGAAGATTCATAAAATAATTGTGACTAGGCTAAGCTTTAAGGGGGATAAGCTCTCTCTCTCGAACAACTTACCCCGTTTCAAATGCATTCCTCTCGGACACCCACTTGCCGCTTGAAGACCAGCCTACGCCTTAACCCACTCACTCTCTCGAGCTGAGTGTGTGGGAATGAGACTTAACCTGAACCTCATGTCGATCCACTCATACTGACCATCAATTTAGTAGTTTTAGTTTTACGACGTCTCCCTTGAGCAAGCCAAAAACACATAAATAAACTTGTATTGCAAATAAAAATTCATTAAATTCATCCACAACTACTAAACGAAATCACAATTAAACTACGATTAAACTATCAGTAAGCAAGACCCAACAATTATCTTAACCCATATTCGCTAAATCATACCACAAGAATTGGGGTTTTTAGCCACACATGTTTAAGAGATAGAAATTTATACCAAATTGAGCTCGCATTCAACTGGGTATGAAGATTTAAGTGTTGATACATGCCAAAATTTAAGACTCCAAGAGACCCAAATCCAAATCTTGAAGATGGAACCCTTTGGATCTTCAAGTCTTCAAAACCCTCTCAAACTTAGGGCAAATATATCAAAAAGTACTATTCTATATGAAAATTATAATAATTGTTCCACCTTTAAAACTACACATCTAACTAGTATTTATAGTTTTCACAGATCTGTGCTGCAGCGGATCATTCAGCGTCGTTAGTCGGAATCGCCGATCAACTCGGCGATTCACCCTTTGGTGTAGTTCATCGTCGTCTTGCACCAGCCTTCAGCATCGTCGTGCTCTGGGTCATTGGGCGACATGGTACTACTTTGCGAAACTTCTCGGCGATGCGCTGACTGCTCCCTTTTTCTGCCAACTTGATCCTTTCCTTCAGGGCTCAGCACACTGAAACAAAAGGTGAAGTAAGACCCTTCGGCGACTCGCCAAGTGGACTCGGCTATCCTAAGGCCTTCATTTCTTCGTTCTTTTAAGCCTTTTTGTTCCTTTTTGAGAGGTAGTATCCATGCTTTCCTTCAAATTTAAAATACCTGAAACTTAAGGGTTTTCATCAGATATTGAGATAAAATAAGCATTTGAGGACACAATTTCTATTAAAATATAGCCCTAAATGAGTCCAATTTGTGGACTCGTCAACACCCTAACTTAAACTTTTGCTTGTCCTCAAGTAAAAATCAAGTTCAGCAGTTCAACAAGGATGTCTCAAACAGTGCTACACAAGATTCAATTATGAATGTACACAACAAGACTCAATTTACTTATGCAAGGATCAATTGTGTAGTCAAAGATTCAAGTTGTGACACAACATTACCAAAGATTTTCAAGCTCGCAATACTTGCTTCAAATGTAAGTTCTAGCTCAACAAAAGCCTTCGAATACCTTCACACAAATGATGATTCCATTTTCACACGCAAAGGTATAATCAATTTAAAGTTCAGGAATCAAATACAACACTCACACTCACAAAGATGAACACAATGCATGCTTTCACCCATAGGTTTGCCCGTATTTTCCAATCAACATTTGTTTTGACTTTCTCAAGATTACAATGGTCTTAACACGACTTGTAACGGGGCTGAGTGCAAAGGTATGGTCATTTAGGCTTAGTGACTTTTATCATCCTGAAATGTGGTTCTCTCAACACTTCCTTTCTTTTTCCTTCATCATTTTCATTAGTGCATCATAGGTCATCCTATTATTCGCTTCCCATAGATTGTTCGGAACCCTATTTCTTTGGTACTTTATTCCACAACTTTCTCTTTTTTTTTATGTTCTTTTCTTCTCTTTTCTGTTTCTCTTTTTTTGGAAGGGTTCCATTTTTCTCAACACCATGGGTTAAAGGAGATTTTCCTTGCACTTCTTGACTTTCCCTTTTCTTTTTCACCACACCCCCAACTTAGGCTTTTGGCCTAAGTTGGTTATTCAATTAACCACAATTCAAGAGGATTATAGGTAATGGATTAAGAAAGGTCTAGTTTTCATCAAGTTTATTTCAAAGAAAGGTAAGGCTCAAAGGGTATTCAAGAGAGAATCACACGCTCACAAGGTACGTCACAAAAGAGGTATATGTCAAATTGGTTCACACTCTTCGAAGTTGCCTAAGATAATATCAAGAGAAAGTCTGACTTAGTCAACCAAACCAACAGGGCAAATTCTAGGTGTTGTCATGCATGGTTCCATGTAAGCTTATCACACAAGGCAACGATAGTTAAGTCAAACAAGACTCCACACTTTCGCTAGTGTGTAACGGTCATCACAAGAGAATTGATTTGATAAATGGCTAATCACAACGAGATGCAAAGAGTTAACATATTGTCTATGCAACTTCATTTGGCCTCATTGTAGCCGTACATTCATGTTCGTTCAATTGTAAGCACTATTCAAGTCATCGGTATTGATCGAAATTAAGACTCAAATTTGCCAAGGAACAACCACATTCAACACAGAGCATATAAAGGGTGGCAAAAATGTGCGAAAAATTCAATTTTTTTTGGAAGGGTCAAAATCATTTTGCAATTTAAAATAAAAGGAGCCACAAGCTCAAACATCCACAGAAAAGAAGTATTAACACAATTTTAAACAGAACAACCCAAATATATACATAGAACCACAAACAAAAGTAGCACACAAAAGGTGTGGGCCTCACCCCACCACAAATTAAAAAGCAATTGTCCTCAAATGCAAATAACACAAAATTCAAAATGTAAAGTAAAGCAAGACAGAGATGGAGGTAAAGAAGGGATCTTGTCTACGTAGTCGCTCCACCTTTCTGGGCATCAATGCCCAGAGTGACCCAGAAGGACCAACTTCACTAGATCCAGCAACAGGAGCCTTTGCCAAGGAAGCCTGCACAACAACATCTATCATGATTTCTTCAGTCTCAGCTATGTCGTCCGCTGCAGCTCCCTCAAATATCTCTTCGTCAGTCTCTGCCTCTGATTCAGGATTAGCTGTATGCTCCATTCCATCCCTATGTCCTGTGGTGGTCTGATGCATTTCGGGCACATCTGGAATTTCCAATGTTCCAAACATAATGGACATATCGGTGGAGTTTAGGTAGTCCACATCATTCCTCAGCTCTGCAATGGCGGCCTTTAAGGCTTCACCTCCTCTGTTGCTCCTTGGTTGCGCTCACACACTGCTATCCTGGCCGCTAGAGCATCAATAGTAGTGCTCAGTGGTTCCACACCATCATTGAGGGTAGCCTGAATCATGCCTGAAATAGAGCTTTCTATGTTGGCAGTCCGACAGTCAGCAGATTGGGCAAGCTGTCCCAACCGGATCAAAGATGCCTAAGTGATCGGCTCATAGGAGGCAACAACATCAGTAGGTCTGGGTGGTAACGTAGCAGCAGAGGGACAATGCGGTGATTATTACCGGGAAAGGGAGAGATGTCTGGCTTTGCTTTGCACGTATATGGATCTCATAAGTAACGATCATCTCTAGATTTATCCTGGTTTTCTGTATGATGCATCCAAGACAAGCTGCCTTAGCAAGGCGCATGATTGATTCATTCTGTGATGGCATAATTGTGCTGCTGATGAACCCGGACCAGTATCTTGCAGCTACGTTCAGATCTTTCCTTTCAATCAAAACTCTTTCTGCTAACCATTTCGGAGCAATATCATCTGAGATTAGCGGGGCTAACCACTTTTTCGTCTCATCCTGCTTCTCTGTTCTGATCAAGTGCTGGCAGTGATCATTTATCTTATTGGACATACCCAAGACTGTGTTGATAGCCTCACTGTCAGAAGCTACCTTCCTTCCTCTGACAACCACGTAGTCAACTTCTTTGAAAGACGATACTAGCCTCTTCAATTAAGGTACCAATGCACTATAGGCATTGTAAAATTCGCTGACCCAGCTTGGTATGTAAGAGCCACGGGGTTTTGTGAAGATTTGAAATTTGTGATATTTCAAGCACTCCATTATCTCGGGATACCTATTGATCACTCCATCTATGGACAACCGTTTTTCCTCAATGATCATTCTCAGCCCCTCAGACTTTAATATATTCATTGATTTTGGTGGGGGGCCTTGTACTGGAGGTGCCAGTACCTTTCCTTCAGGGCTCAGCACAGTGGAACAAAAGGCGAAGTAAGACCCTTTGGCAACTCGCCAAGTGGACTCGACGATCCTCAGGTCTTCATTTCTTTGTTCTTTTCAACCTTTTCGTTCCTTTTTGCGACGTAGTGTCCATAATTTCCTTCAAACTTCAAATACCTGAAACTTAAGGGTTTTCATCAGATATTGAGATAAAATAAGCATTTGAGGACACAATTTCTATTAAAATATATCCCTAAATGTGTCCAATTTGTGGACTCATCATCCATCAATTTGTGGATGAAAGGCTGTACTAAGCTTAACACGAGTACCAAGACCCTTTTGAAAGGATCTCCAAAATTGAGAAGTGAATTGGGTACCACGATCAGAGATAATGGATAAAGGCACTCCATGCAACTTTACCATTTATCTCAAGTATAATCTACCTTAGTCCTCCGCCGAATAAGAAACCTTGAAGGGAATAAAATGAGCCGATTTTATCATTCGATCTACCATAACCCAAATCGAGTCATGTTGTCGCCAGGTGCGAGCCAAACCAACAACAAAGACCATCTTCAAATCTTCCCATTTCCAAGTAGGAATGCTAATGTCTTGGGATAAACCTCCCGGTTTTTGATGCTCAACTTTCACTTGTTGACAATTAAGACACTTAGCCTCAAGTTCCGTAATATCCTTCTTCATCCCATTCCACCAATAGTTTTCCCGCAAATCACGGTGCATCTTTGTGGCTCCTGGGTGAATTGAATATCGAGAACTATGGGTTTCTGACAAGATCTTCTCCCTCATTTCACCAATATTATGAACACATAAACGACCTTGATATCTAAGTACTTCATCTCCCTCTTGGGAGAAATCCTCAACGAACTTCTTAAGCATTGTTTCCTTTAATTCCACCAAAGTCAGATCAAGACCTTGCTTGGCTTTCACATCCGCCACAAAAGACAATTCTGAACCACTGTGAACTATAACACCACCCTTGGTAGAGTCCACCAATTGAACACCCAACCAGGCTAATCTATGAACATCTTGAACCAATTCCTTCTTATCATTCTCAACATGAGAAACACTACCCATGGATAACCAACTAAGAGCATCTGCCACCATATTCGCCTTTTCGGGGTGATAGAGAACACTTACATAATAATCTTTCAATAACTTAAGCCACATTATTTGGCAAAGATTTAGATCCTTCTGATTAAACACATATTGCAAACTCTTGTGGTCAGTAAAAACATCTACATGTACTCCATACAAATAATGACTCCAAATCATTAGGGAAAAAACAACCGCCGCTAGTTCAAGGTCATGAGTAGGATAATTCTTCTCATGAGTCTTAAGTTAACTTGAAGCATATGCAATAACTTTCCCATTTTGAATAAGCACACATACTGACCCCATTCTGGAGGAATCATAAAAAACCACAAAACCATCCGTCCCTTTCGGTAAAGTCAACACCGGAGCAGAAGTAAGTCTATCCTTCAATTCCTAAAAGCTCTTTTCATAGGCTTTGGCACATGTGAACTTAGCCTTCTTTTGTGTCAATGTTGTCAACGGAGAGGCAATCGATGAAAACCCCTCAACAAACCTTGTGTAGTAACCAGCCAAACCCAAGAAACTTCTAATATCCGAAGAGGATAGAGGTCCCCATCTTGTTAGGATCTACCTCAATACCCTTACTTGAAACAAGGTGAACAACAAAAGCCACAGACTTTAACCAAAATTCAAATTTGTTAAACTTTGCAAAAAGTTGTTGGTCCTTGAGAATGTGCAACACGACACTCAAATGATCAATATGCTCATCTTAACTTCTCGAATAGATCAAAATATCATCAATGAACACAATCACAAACATATCAAGGTACTTTCTAAACGCCCTATTCATCAAATCCATGAAAGCCGCCGGAGTGTTAGTCATACCAAAGGACATTACTAAGAATTCATAATGACCATACCGAGTTAGAAAGACCATCTTTGAAATTTCATCTTCTTTCACCCTCAATTGGTGAAAACCCGACCGGAGGTCAATCTTTGAATAATAACTCGCTTCTTGAAGTTGGTCAAACAAATCATCATTCCTTGGGAGAGGATACTTATTCTCAATGGTAACCTTGTTCAACTGTTGATAGTGTATACACATACAGAGAGAACCACCCTTCTTCATAACAAACAAGACTGGAGCACCCCATGGAGAGATACTTGATCGGATGAAACCCTTATCCAACAAATCTTTCAATTGCTCCTTTATTTCTTTATGTTTTGTCGGAACCATTCGGTAAGGAGGAATAGAGATAGGTTGCATATCTGGGAGAAGGTCAATGCTGATGTCTATTTCCCTTTCGGGAGGAATACCAGGTAAATCATATGGGAACACTTCCAGAAACTCCTTAACTATGGAGACCGACTCAAGAGTAGGGGTTTCAAAATCAACATCCCTCACCTTACCTAGATGGTATAAGAAACCCTTAGTAATCATCAATCTAGCTTTAAGACAAGAGTCAAACATACCTTTACGCATGGAACTGAAACTTGACTACACGAGTTCTACAATCAATAGAAACATAACTTGAGTGCAACCAATCCATACTAAGGATAACATCAAAATCTAGCATATCAAGCCCTACAAAATCAACAAGAGTAACTCTATGGGACAAGGAAATTGGACACTTCTTATAAACCCTCTTAGCCACAATAGAATCATCAACAAGAGTAGAGATAGAAAAGGGATCTAACAACACATTCGGAAGAACATCAAAACTCATAGCCACATATGGTGTCATAAAATACAAGGTAGCACCGCGGTCAAGTAAAGAATAAACATCAAGTTGGAAGACTTTTAACATACCGGTAACCTCATCGGGAGAACCCTCTTGTTCACCACCAGTCTGGAGTGCATAAAATCAGTTTTGCTTGAGAGCATTTGAAACCGAACCACTTGGACCGGATGGTTGAGCCATTCGGCGATTATCTCCTTCATCCTTAGAAACTGATGGACAATCTCTTATCTTGTGGTCCATCTTGCCACAACCAAAACAAGCATTGGAACCCGATAGACACTTACCCTCGTGCTTCCTTCCACACTTAGCACAAGTAGGCAATAAAGATCCACTACCATTTCCTCCTTGAGGCTTAGGGTTATACACCCTATCTTTGTTGAACGTAGAAGTAGCATTGGAGGACCTTTGACCGATGACCATGTCCATTAGACCTTGCATGTGAGAAATTACCATCACCGGTTTTATCCCTCTTTGTTTCCCTAGACATTTCCTTAAAGTTCTCCTCTTCAATTTGTTGAACATGAACCATGAGACGATATATTTCCATATCATTAACAATCATGGAAGTGAGACATTCCTTAACCACCATTTTAGACACACCCGAAAAAAACTTGCTCATCATTGCCCTAGGGTCGACAATTATAGTAGGAGCATAAAGATACAATTTTGTAAACTTCAAAACATATTCCTTCACACTCATATTTCCTTGATAAAGGTCGATGAACTCAAGTACCTTTGCCTTCGTCATCTTAAGGGGAAATAACCTTTCAAGGAAAGAAACTTTGAACTTTTCCCAATCAAGAGGACCCGCACTTTACGGTCTCCCTTCTTTCCATTAGTTTTACCATATTTTAGCAACACCCTTAAGTTGATAAGCGATCAACTAAACCTTTTCCACCGGTGTCACTCCCATGATCATTAACACCTTGTAAACCTCATCAATGAACTCTTGAGTATCTTCCTCAACCTTAGAACCATGAAACTCCGGGGGATTCATTCTAGTGAAGTCCCTCACTCTAGATGTCGCCGTACCCACATTTGGGTTCACGAGAACTGCAACCTCCCTATTGGCTTGGACCGTCACTACTTAGGCCAACACTTGAAAAGCAGCCATGAACTCTGCATTATTCACTTGCTCGGCCAAAGGAATAACAGAGCTTGAGGAGGAACTTCTTCTTTAGAATTCTCCCTCACATTCCTTCTAGCATAAGCTCTTCGAGTAACCATCTTCTGTAGGGAATCAAATAAGGATTAGGAGAGAGATCTTATCAAGTTAAACTCTATCACACGACTTTAGAGTAATGGCAAAAGTTGATTTTCCTAACATCTTGTAGCCTCCCATTCATATGTGTGACGTGCTTTACACTCATAACAAAACTCTACTCGACATGGCTTATGAGACTTCCTAGGACCTTTCTAAACCTTATGCTCTGATTACTAAGTTTGTCATAATCCAGGGTATCCCCTAGGCGTAACATAGCATATAGGATCGTGGGAGGCCCCATATAAGTCACTTAGAATTCATAACATAAGAAATATAATGAAAAGAATTAAAGAAAATTTCAAGATATCAAAGTTTTATAAAGCAAAACGGAAATTCTAACATCGTCTCAATAGCCATCTAGTACATAAAAATGAATTTGGGACTAGCCCTTACATCATGTTCAAAATGAAAATAAGGAATATCGAAAGACAATGAAGATCCGATCCTCGAAGCATGAGGACTCACCAAAGCTTGGAATTTCGTCAACGAACTCTAGCCAAAAAACTGGGAACCTTGACTGTCGAACTCTACATTTGGGGAAATGTAGGCAAGAGTATGTGTTAGTACAAAATATGTACCAAGTATGATAGCCATGCATAAAACATTTTAAAACATGCTTAAAAGAGATACCTTCATGAAATGCAATGACCAAGATAAACATGAGATAAAGAGTTACGAAACATGAGTCATAAAACATGGGCAATGCACATAATCATCATCTTAAACATGTATGAGATACTTCCTTGAAGTAACCTTATTTCATCATAACTTTCTTGTGGGAAGTAGCCTGAACCGACATATAAGACCATAATAGCTATCATCATGGAATCTGGTGTCTCCCACACCAAAAAAAGTTGTCCTACTTGCCACGATAAGGACCATGAACTTCTAGATTATGTGGATTCACTAGCTAATGTCTATCTAGACCAGCCTATGTTGGCACATAGTTTATGGGATACGAGTAATCCCCACTTGTCCACTTGGTTCTAAGCTTAACTTCCATGCAATAGTTCTTTTTCATATTCATCTTAGCTCTTAAAGGAACATGGGTAATTACCTCTTGTCCTTACATCTTATGATATAGGTTATAGCTTCTTGTCCTTATATCATATGACATGGGTAATCGCCTCTTGTCCTTATATCATATGACATTGGTAATCACGTCTTATCTTTCCATTAGAGAGAATGGGTAATTGCCTCTTGCCTCATCATTAGAACAACTTCTTAGCATTGGCTCATTTTAGGTGAGAAATCCTTTCAACCCTAAGAACCTTTATCATGGGAGAAATCCTTTCACAATCATGCTTACATGTGTGTATGAGAAATCATTTCAACAACATAACAGCACAACAATCACATCATCACTGACTCTCAATGCATCCTTAAAACATTTACATTAATTTCATAAGAACATGCATAATTCAGCAATTCACCTTTCATAGTTCAAAACCCACTTTCATGCATCAATATCTAGAAAACATGGGTTAGGCATGTGTTAATGAAAATTCATCATAAAGTCATGTAATTCTATCAATTCATTGTTGATTCATAAAACTCTTCTTTCATAATCCACGACCCATGTTATATGCTCATTACTTGGAAAACATGGGCATTACTTGGGTTCATGGGGGATAATCATAAAAACATGATATTAACTCAATTCACGCATAAGAGATCATAAATCAATCAATTAAATTAATAATTATGAGAACCCACAATATAGAAGAAAACTCTAACTCAATTGGGGATTTCTATCTTCGAAAATAGATAATTTGGGAACTCCATGAATGGAAGGAATCCATGGATGAAAACTATCATACCTCAATGCCAATTTCTTATTTTCAATTGAGGAATTGGAGAGTTGTCTTGGATCCCTAGGTTGAATCCTTTTTCTTCAATCTTTCTAGAGAGAAATATTTGGGAGGAAGACTCGTTCTTCTTTTGTAAATTTGAGAGAATAACTTGAATGGGTTTATTATGGGGTTAAAATCACTTATATAGGGGTTCTAAGTAAGGGAAAAACAAAGTAGTAATCAAGATAAAATAATAAGGAAAAGACCCAACTACCCTTAACTTAGAGTTGACACGAGCCCTTAAATGTGGGCTTTACGAGCCATATAGGGGTCCATGAGTTGTTTAGCTAGTCGTGGTCCCTAGATCAGTGGCTAGGCAAGTCCTTCCCCCTCCACACGCCCACCCCCACGGGCCGTATAGACCTTCACGAGCCATCTAGGGGCTCGTTGGAGGAGGCTAGCCTATAGGTGGGTTTTTGCTCCCTTTCACAGACCCCACTACGGGTCGTGTGGAACACCACATCTAAGGCCTCGTGGGAGGGGAACCCCTCCTGGATAAACACTGGAAGGTAGCCACGAACACCACCAGGAGTCGTGGTTCCCTTCATAACCCGTATAGGCTCCATGAAGGGTGCCATAGCCTAGTCATGGGCTGGTGACCTTCCACTTGGTTCCTCTTCTTCTTCTTCTCCTCCCCCCCCCCCCCCCTCCCTCTTCCTCCTCCTTTTTTTTCTTTTTATTCTTCTCTTCTTCTTCTTCTTCTTCTTT
>JAJOOI010031835.1:0-35540 GCA_029582585.1 Solanum bukasovii | reverse complement strand
CTCACACTTTTCATATTTAGCGTACAACTTCTCTTCCCTCAATCTTTGGAGTACAACCCTCAAGTGACCCTTGTGCTCTTCCTCACCCCGAGAATAGATCAAGATGTCATCTATAAACACCACCACAAAAGAATCAAGGTAGTGTTTGAAAACCCTATTCATCAAATCCATAAAGAGAGCCGGAGCATTAGTCAACCCGAAAGACATCACCACAAACTCATAGTGACCATACCTAGTACGAAAGGCCGTCTTGAGAATATCACACTCCCTCACCTTCACTTGATGATACCCTGACCGAAGATCAATCTTAAAGAAGTGACTAGCCCCATGCAATTGGTCAAATAAATCGTCAATCCTTGGAAGAGGATACCTATTCTTGACGGTGACCTTATTAAGTTGTCGATAATCAATACACATTCTAAGAGACCCACTTTCTTCTTCACAAACAAAACCGGAGCACCCCAGGGAGAATGACTAGGTCTAATAAACCCCTTCTCTGACAAATCTTTTAATTGCTCTTTCAACTCCGCCGGGGCCATACGGTAAGGGGGGATAGAAATAGGTTGAGTATCGGGCATCAATTCTCGGTGTCTCACCATGCATGGCTCCACTAGAGATATCATATAAATATCCCGAAGATGCCTGCCTAGAAGTCTCAAACAAGGAACCCTCCAATTCAATCAATTCATCGTAGATAATATCCATCCGAACATCAAGCTACTCCTCATCCATATCAGCCTCTAACTCGGCAACAACATCATCAGCTCTAACCTTATCTTCGGTGGTAGTCGGAGTCACATCAGAAGAAGATGGAATATCTGCACTTGGCATGTCAGGAATCTCGATGGTCCCAAACAGCATAGACATATCAGTGGACTTCAACTGGATCAAATCCTTCCTTAACTTAGTAATATCAGCCTTCAAGGTCATAAATTTATCTAAAGCACCTCGAGTCTGCTATCATGATTCAATCTCCGGGGATGTGTTCACCGGGACTGCCCTCCTCCAGCCTCGTCACGCATGTAGTCGGCCTCTATACGCCAGATGTCTGTAGATGAGATGGGTGTAACCTCAAAATCCCTCTGCTTATCTCTCAAAACATGCGCATGTCGGCATAACTCTTGATATGAACTAGGAACAAAAGCGAGGTCTGATGCTGCTTGGTGATGGGTCCATGATTTTAACTCATTTAGGGCTTTATTTTATTAGAATTAGTGTCCTCAAATGCATATTCTATGCCAATAACTGATGTAAATCCTTGATTTTCAGGTATTTGGATTGAGGAACAAAGCATGGACATCAATGAGCAAAAAGGAACAATGCAGCTGAAAGAACTAAGAAAAGAAGGCATGATGATCGCCTAACCGATTGGGCGAGTCACCAAATGGCCATGATCTGTCGTAAAGTTCCTGTGTTCCAAGCCCTGAAGGAGAAAATCAAGTCAGCGCTTTAGCGTGTCACTGAATGGTTCCGTGATGTATTGCTAGATGGCCCAAAGTTACAGAACTTAAAGATGCAGAAGGCAAAAGCAAGAAGGAGATGGAATTGACTAAAGGGAGGATCGCCAAGTGGATCAGCGATCCTAACTTACTGCGCCGAATGGTCCTTTGCAGCATATATTTGGCAACTATAAATACATTTTTGAATATTTAGTTTATTATATAGTGTCTCACTAATATTAGTTTTCATGTTTGGAGTTTAGAACTGAGAGTATTGCGACTATATTTTCCTTAGCTTTGAAGAATTAAAGTGTTCCAGTTTTGAGAAATTGGAAGTGGGTCTTTGAGATTCTTTAATTTCAACCTTTGTAATGACGATTTGGTAACGATTTTTATCTTTTTATGATGTTTAGCTAAAACCTCAATTATTGGGGTGTGATTATATGATTATGGGTTGATTTAATTGTTGGTTATTGTTAATTGATAGTTTAAATGATGTTTAAAAGTAATTTCAAGCAGTAATTGTGGTTTAATTTAAAGGGTTGTAGTTGCAAATGCAACTCTACCTTCATGTTTTTTATTTTCGAGAGAGAGAGGTTTTAAAAGTAAGATTACTGAATTGATAGTCTGTGGGTATTGGGTTGTCATGGGTTCAGCTCGAGAGAGTGAACCCTAAGCCCTCTTCCACAAATTCAGCTCGAGAGAGTGAATGCACTAAAGCGTAGGCTCTTCTTAATTGCTTCTTGTTGGTGTTCGAGAGAAATCAACTTTATTCGGGGTAAATGGTTCGAGAGAAAGTTTATCCCCACTAAAGTCTAGCTTATTCACTGATTTACAGTTATTCACTATCAGTTGCAATAACCTATTTGTCTACCTTAGCCTGTAATCCAGTCAGATCCCAAGAACCCGTCTCATTACTTGTTAATTCCTGTTATTTGTTGCTATTGTAGTTCATAATTACAACCAAAACCCCCATGTTATTTGACACATATGTAACCCTTAATTTGAAATATGTCTTTATTCGTAAATGTTTATTCCTATGGTTGACTTGAACATATTCATGTTTTTCAATTGATTCTCAAATACGTACCACTCCCTGTGGGATTCGAACCCAACTTATTTAGTTCGGTTATATTATTGACTAACGATCGTTGGCACTTAGAGTTGGAAGAAGTGTCCTAATACGTGAAATCACTTGGCCCTCATGGCCATCTCCTTCTCAATAATCAATCCCATATTTAGCAGCTTCCTAGATATGGTGGACCCAATTTAAGCCTTCTTCGAGTGGTGAAGAATAGACTCATTCTGTGATGGCATGATGGTGTTGTTGATGAACCCGAATTAATATCTGGCGGCAATGTTCAGGACATTCTTTTCGATCTTGGCACCAACCTCTATCCACCTCGGGGTGGCATGGGAGATAAGGGGGGCAATCCAACCTGTCACGACCCAAGGCTAGCCCCTAGATGTGACACGACATACAAGACTCCGAAAAGTCTCATACAAGCCTCATAGCATGTCATTGTATAAGATTATAGAGATAACACAGAATATAAAACTCATTTTAGTCCATACAATTAAAATAACGTCATTTAAAACACAGCGGAAGTCTACTAGTCTCACATGGCCATCTAAACAATATGTTGAAACAAAAGTAGGGTCACGACCCTTTACAATAGAAAGTGTAACAATTGTCTATTACATGAAAGAACTGAAACATCAAAGTACTTGTCCTCGATCTATGAGGCATACCACTTAGCCCTGGAAGAATATCAATCCAAGCCCTTTGAACTAGAGAGAAAGCAACTCACTTGCCGGAACCTACACTTGCAGTAAAATAAGAGAAATATGGGTTAGCACAATTAAGCACTAAGTATGATAGCCATGCAAAAACAATGCTGAAAAAAGACATGTTTTTTTGAAAATCATGATATAGGCCAATTTGAGAAAACTTCATGAACATAAGTATAAGAGGCATAATATACAAACATAACCAATCTACAAGTCCTTTCATCACATTAGAACATAATCAACATATAAGACATTTCATCAAATTAAACTTTCATCTCAAGTAACCCTCAAGCTATACTTTATGTAATGTATGAATGGCGTCCCATACCACCATCCACACTAAGTACCACATCAAGGCTACCAAAACTAAACTTAACATCCTTCCTTTCAATCTTTACACAATACTCATACATAAGAGACATAAACATTTCAAAAGGCATAACAACACATTCGGACCATCATCTTGGGAAACTCTAAGTCATACTTGTGCAATGTATGAATAGCATCCCATACTACTACTCATAATCAGTACTCCTTTGAAGCCAACATAGACAAGGCACATTCATATTCAATATGTCATGACAAGGCACATTGATATTCAATATGTCATGACAAGGAAGTAACTCATAATACAATCCAAGTATAGCATACATCATCTCATTAAGCACATAAGTCAACATTCTTCATTAGCTTCATTAAGAGCACCTTCATTCATTAGACATTAGACCAACATTCTCATTACATCATCATAAGAGAACATACATTACACTTAACATTATAAAGGAACACACCATAACCCCTCTCAAAGCCTACTTGTGCAATCATGGATAGCATCCCATACTACCACCCAGACTAAGTAGTGAATTCTTGAGAAGCCATAGTACATTAACATTCTTCGTGGGGGTAAGCCTTAACCGACATAGACCATGTGAGCAATTCATGGAATCTTGGTGTCACCCTCACCGAATAAGGGATATCTACTTTCCTAAGGTAGGACCATAGTTTTTGGCTTAGGTGGATCCACTAGCTAGACCTATGTGGACATATAGTTTATGGGTAGGGAGATTGCTACTAGATACCCCGCCTAAACTCACGGATAAGCATCCATCTCAAGAGATTGCTTCTAGATACCTTGCCTCAACTCACGGATGAGCACCCATCTTAAGTCATATCCACTTGGTGCTCAGCATTATTCCCCGCTCAATACTTGATATTCAATAGTTTAGTTCATTATTATGGGATAAGAGATTGTTACTAGATACCCCGCCTCAACTAATGAATGAGTATACATCTCAAACCCAACATTCATTTATTGGATATCTCATAGATTCAAGGATGAGAACAACCTTTCAACTACGAATCCCCATATTGTGAGAAAGTCCTTTCACAACATGTCATTATCATTCATTAGATTACAATTGAGAATAGCCTATCAATAGATACTTCATCATTAGCATAACCATAGAAACTGCATTCATTAGTCATTCATGAGTGTGTGTATGTGAGAATAACCTTTAACAAATAACCTCATCTTTCATAAGTGTTAATTGTGAAATAACATTCAATCAAAACACAATTACATTCTAAAGATGATCATAACACGTTCATTGAGATCACACACATGTACTTCACATCATAATTATACATAGATCCTTCATGAAATTTCCTTCCAAGGCTATTCACCTACATCAACCCATAAATATAAGATACTAAAATATTTAAGGAAATTTACATGATTCAACAACTAATTCAATATAACATACACAATTCAACATACTTTCATGATCAATCAATTCTCAATCATAATTCACAACTTAAGAATTTGGGGAAAAACATGGGTTCATAAAATAAATCATCTTAATTTATCGTTCATTCAACATCCTATTCATAATTCATCACATAAAAGCATTTGACATCGTTTTGGAATTGAACCCAAGCATAGATTTAAAACTAGGGTTTTGGGGGGATTTTGGAGACTTGAAATCATCTTTTGATAGGGCTCCCTGAATGAAACTTAGACAAGGAAGAAGACTACCATACCTTTAGGGAAGAAAATCCATGAAAATTTCTTGAAAAATATGAAATCTTGAACTTGAGAGCTTGAATCCTTCACCTCTAATGGAGGTTTCTAGAGAGAACTTTTGGAGAGGGTGGTAGGTTAGTATTTTGTGATTTGAAATAATGAATTGAAAAAGGAGTTTACTACTTTAAAACCCATTAAAATACATTAATAAATCAATAATAACCATACCTTAACTAAACTTACTTAATTAGGAATTTACTAGACTAACCCTCAACTTGGCAAGGTTTACAACTTTTGCAGGTGTGAACTACGAGTCAAGACCTAGAGATCGTAGGTGGGGCGACGTCCCATCTTGCTCGTTTGTAGTTTGGGTCTCAGGGTCACTAAAATGGACCTTGACCTTCAGAGGCCATCCACGGAGTGTGGATGGACCTATGGGGCATAGGTCTCCATCCGTAGGTCAAGATATTTTTGGCAATTGTTTGTTTCTTGGGGTCTTGGGGGTTAGGCTTTAGGGTCCCCCTCAAGGACCCTTGGTTGGTATTTGGGGGGAGGGGGTCGTACCTTGACGTTTAACCCCTCAACCATAGCTTGAGACATTATTTAGCAACTCATAACATCACATCAAACTCAAAATCAATCTCGTTAGGCTCTAGTTTAACCTATTCATTTTCCGGGTCGTTACGTTATCCCCCACTTGGGAACATTCGTCCTCGAATGACACTTTAAACACATTAAGGGATTAAAGACTCAAGACTCGCAGCCCATAATGCATGCAACATCATAAACAATGCTCAAAACTAGGAGGAAACATCAACTCCATCTAAAACATACTCCATGCAACATAAGAAAGTTGGAACTACATCTACAAACTCATTATGCATGAAAACATCAACATTTCTCATTTCCTTTTAGGAATTACCTTCTCCAACTCAAATCATGCTCATCATAACATCATTAAGCACATTATGAAATTTCTTCAAAAGCACATTTAGGCATGTTCAACAACTAACCTCATGAAGCATATAGACATCTCATACTAAATGAAAATCAACATGAGGAACATAATTCATAAAAACTCATTTTCTCATTAAACATGAATTCACCAAGAACATGCATAACATAACGAGATCATGGAAACACATAATAACACATGACTCAAAAACATGAAACAAGCTACAAGGAACTCTTGGTCTCAAGCTTGAATAAGAACAGAAGGAAAGAGATAAGGATATCGAAACTCCCAACAACCTTACTATTCAACATACTATGACCCCCTTAGGAGTAAACCCATACTAAGGCTAACATGAAAATAACATAGGAACCTTAACAAGACATTCACAACCATAAGGAACTACCACATACCGGTGCCTTCATCTGGATGAGCTCCTTTGTCCTTGTTAGCTTGAAGCACATAGAAACGATTTTTCCTTGGAGCATTAGGATTCGGGCAATCAAGAGAAGCTTGCTTAGCATCTCTTCCTTTTTTCGAGAGTGTTGGACAGTCTCTCATCATATGACCTTTCTTTCCACACCCAAAGCAACCATCTATGTTGGCAAGGCACTTACCCAAAAGAAGAACCGCTTCCTTTTCCTCCTTGGGAATTAGGGTTAGACACCCTATCATTGTTGACCACTAGGGAATTTTTGTTGAAGGATCTCTTTTTGAACCTTGGTTGACTTTGTTCATCGGACCTAGACCTCTTCATCTCCCTATTATTTCTCTCATGTTTGGACTCCTCAATTGATTGACTATACACCATAAGCCTAGAAATGTTCATGTCATCATGGAGCATTTCCATACGACACTCTTCCTTAACTATGTGGGATACATCGGTCACAAATCTACTCATCTCATCCCTAGGGTTAGACACCAAAGATGGAGCATACTTAGACAATAGGGTAAACTTTAAGGAATACTCTTCCACACACATGGTACCTTGCCGAAGGTTGATAAATTCCTCCACCTTAACCTCACTCTTCTCACGGAGAAAGTACCTACCTAGGAATGCTTTATAAACTCCTCCAATTCTATAGGACTTACCGGCCTATGGCTTTTCCATTGAGTAAACCAAACTTGGGAAACATCTTTCAATTGATAAGAAGCTAGTTCCGCTTTTTCTCAAGAAGTCACCCCCTTAGCATTGACTATCTTATACACCTCATCCACAAACTCTTGGGGATCCTCTCCCACATTGGAACCAAGAAATACCGAAGGACTCATCCTCACAAACTCCCTCAACCTAGAAGCTATAGTACTCTCATTATCATTCACTCGAGGCCCCACATGCCGATTAACTTGGGCCGTCATAGCTTAGTCTAAGGTTAGAAAAGCCGACCAAATTTCATCATTAGTCATGGCTAGAGCATCAACCGGAACGTGATTTCCTTGAGGAACTTGGTCACCTTGAGGACCTTGGGGAGGAACTCCCTCATTGCCAATCTCCTCTTCCACTCTTCTTGCAGTCACCCTTCTTGTATTCATATCCTATAAACACAAGATAAGGGTTAGGAAAAGGACATTTATAGAGCTAGACTCTATGGCACGACTTCAAAAATAATGAATGAAGTGTAGCTTCCTAACGTCCTATAGCCTCTAATTCATGAAATGTGTCGCGACTCACACCCATGAACAAGCCTCTACTAGACGTGGCTTGTGAGAAATCAATTATAAAAACCATTCCCGAAACCTCATGCTTTGATACCATGTTTGTCACAACCCAAGGCTAGCCCCTAGATGCGACACGCTGTACAAGACTCTGAAAAGTCTCATACAAGTCTCATAACATGTCATTGCATAAAATAATAGAAATAGCACGGAATTTAAAACTCATTTTAGTCCATACAATAAAAAAACTTCATTTGAAAAACAACGGAAGTCTACTAGTCTGACATGGCCATCTAAACAATATCTTGAAACAAAAGTATGGTCACGACCCTTTACAATAGAAAGACTAACAAATGTCTATTACATGGAAGAAATGAAATATTAAAGTACTTCTCCTCGATCTATGAGAACATACCACTTAGCCATGGAAGAATCTCAATCCAAGCCCTCGATCTAGAGAGAAAGCAACTCACTTGCCCAAACCTAAACTTGTAGTAAAATAAGAGAAATATGGGTTAGCACAATTAAGTTCTACGTCTCATAGCCATGCAAAAACCATGCTTAAAAAGGACATTTTTTTGAAAATCATGATATATGCAAATTTAAGAAAACTTAATGGACATAAGTATAAGAGACATACTATACACACATAACCAATATAAAAGTCCTTTCATCACATTAGAACATAATCAACATAAAAGACATTTCATCACATTAAGCTTTCACCTCAAGTAACCCTAAAGATAAACTTTGTGCAATGTATAAATGGCGTCCCATACCACCATCCACACTAAGTACCACATCAAGGCCACCAAAAGTGAACTTACCATCCTTCATTTCCATCTTTACACAATACTCATACATAAGAGACATAAACATTTCATAATTCATAACAACACATTAGGACCATCATCTAGGGAAACTCTAAGTCATACTTGTGCAATGTATGAATAGCAACGCATACTACTACTCACACTAAGTACTCCTTTGAAGCCAACATAGACAAGGCACATTCATATTCAATTGGTCATAACAAGGAAGTAATTCATAATATAATCCAAGTATAACATACATCATCTCATTAAGCACATAAGTCAACGTTCTTCATTAGCTTGATTAAGAGCACCTTCATTCATTAATCATTAGACCAACATTATCATTACATCATCAAAAGAGCACATTCATTACACATAAAATTATAAATAAACACACCATAACCCCTCTCAAAGCCTACTTGTTCAATGCATGGATGGCATCCAGTACTACCACCCACACTAAGCAATGTATTCTTAAGAAGCCATAGTTCATTAACATTCTTTGTTGGGGTAAGATTTAACCAACCTAGACCATTTGAGCAATTCAGGGAATCTCGGTGTCACCCTCACCGGATAAGGGATTCCTACTTGCCTAAGGTAGCACCATTGTTTTTGGCTTAGGTGGATCCACTAGCTAGACCTATGTGGGAACATAGTTTATGGGATAGGGAATTTGCTACTAGATACCCCGCCTCAACTCACGGATGAGCACTCATCTCAAGATATTGCTACTACCTACCCCGCCTCAACTCAGGGATAAGCACCCATCTCAAGCCATATCCACTCGGTGCTTAGCATTATTTCCCACAGACTACCTGACATTCATTACTTTAGTTTGTTATTATAGGATAAGTGAGTGTTACTAGATACCCCGCCTCAACTCATGGATGAGTTTCCATATCAAACTTACATTCATTCATTGGATAGCTCATAGATTCAAGGATGAGAATAGCCTTTCAACTAAGAATCCCCATATTGTGAGAAAGTCTTTTCACAACATGTCATTATCATTCATTAGAGTACAATTGAGAATAGCCTTTCAATAGATACTTCATCATTAACATAACCATAGAAACTTCATTCATTAGTCATTCATGAGTGTGTGTGTATGTGAGAATAAAATTTAAAATATAACCTCATCATTCATAAGTGTTAATTGATAAATAACATTCAATCATAACATAATTATATTCTAAACATGATCATAACACTTTCATTGAGATCTCACACATATACTTCACATCATAATTATACATAGATCCTTCATGAAATTGCCTTCCAAGGGTATGATCCAACATTAACCCATAAATCTAAGATACTACAATAGATAAGGAAATTGACATGATTCAATAACTAATTCGATATAAACATAAAATATTCAACATATTTTCATGATCAATCATTCCCAATCACAATTCACAACTTAAGAATTTGGGGGAAAACATGGGTTCATAGGAGAAATCCTATTAATTCATCATTAATTCAACATTCAATTCATAATTTATCATGTAAAAGCCTTTGAAATCATTTTGGAATTTAACCCATGCATAGATTGAAAACTAGGGTTTTTGGAGACTTGAAATCAGCTTTTGATAGGGCTCCTTGAATGAAATTTAGACAAGGATGAAGACTACCATACCTTTAGGGAATAAAATCCACGAAAATTTCTTGAAAACGATGATATCTTGAGCTTGAGAGCTTGAATCCTTTACCTCCAATGGAGGTTTCGAGAGAGAGAACTTTTCGAGAAGGTGGGAGGTTTCTATTTTGTGATTTGAAATAATGAATTGAAAAAGGTGTTTAATACTTTAAAACCCCTTAAAATACATTAATAAATCAATAATAACCATCCCTTAACTAAACTAACTTAATTAGGAATTTACTAGACTAACCCTCAACATGGCCGAGCTTGACAACTTTTGCATGTGTGACCTACGGACCCTAGGTTGGATGACGCCCCATCCTTCTGGTCCGTGGTTTGGGTTTGAGGGTCACTAAAAGGAGCCTTGACCTATGGAGGCCATCCATGGGGCGTGGATGGACCTACGGTGCGTAGACCCCATCCGTAGGTCATGATATTTTGGGCAGTATTTGGTTTCTTGGGGTTAGGCTTTAGAATCCCCCTCAGGACCCTTAGGTGGTCTTTGGGGGGGTCCAACTTGATGTTTAATCCCTCAACTATGGCTTGGGATATCATTTAGCAACTCATAACCTCACACCAAACTCAAAATCAAACTCGTTAGGCTCTAGTTTCACGTATTCATTTTTCGGGTCGTTACACAACCTTTTAAGTTATCGGTCATAATCATGCTCTTGTATTCATGCATAAAGTCGGAAGCGCGTCCAAATACAACATTTATGTCATCGTTGCTTCATTTTACCTTCTGGCCTTGGACCACCACAAATTCCACCGGCTTGAAGGCACTAGCCTTCTTCTTTCCTTTCGACACCAAATCACCTTAGGCTGAGTAGAATTCCTGGACCCAAGTAGGAATGTATGGGCCACGGGGTTTTGTTAAAATCACATATTTATGGAATCGCAGAGAACCACACCTCTGAATATATGTCCACCACACCATCGGTAGACAGTCTATTTTGTTCTAATATGGTCCTCAATCCCTCAGCCTTTAGCCGGTTGAGTGACCGGGGAGGAGGAACCTATAATGGTGGCGATGGCAACACAATCTGTGCTAGAGCTGAAGCTGGAGGAGGAGGGGTCTGACGCACCGGGATTCTAAATGGATCATTTATCACCTTCGAGTGAAGCTCTGCTCTCCGGGCCTGCAATAGTTGGTCATCCTCAGGCTCAGAGATGGAAGCCTGAGAATCTTGTGAGTCCCCCTCACTGCCAAATGTGATGGGGTGTGTCTCATAGACTCCCTCACTGTCCAAGTTGTCCTCCGATGTCTAAACCACAGGTGCCTTGCCCTTTCCTTTTCATTTTCCTCCCTTTGTAGGGAGTTTTGTTGCCTTATCTCAGGATGCAGCTGCATCATCATTTATAACCACTCCACGTGCCCGCTTCTGGGGTGGCATGTCTCTACCGTAAACTTTAGGTCTTGCCATTCCTGCAAAACAGCATAGCAAAAATTACAAATATTCCAGAAAAACATCAGAAAAAGAATTGCAGGAAGACTTGCCTAACCGGTCGATGAGTCACCGAACCACTTTGGCGAGCCAGGTCGGACTCGCCGAAAGTTCCTGAACAAAAATTTCAAAAATTCAAAGTTGATTGATGATGTTCAGGGCCATTCGGCGGATCACCGATCCCAATAGGCGAACTAAAAGTAGCTCACCAAAATTTATAGTGTATTTTAAGGAATTAGGGGCACAGAAGGGCGATCAAGAAGTACTTTCAGTGAGTCCACGAGAGAGCTCGGCGAGCTCAGGCATATCGCCAAAAGTTATAGAACAAAAACTCATTATTTAGAGAAATTAAGGGCTATCTAAGGGGACTTAGGAGAACTGCTGAACCCTTCGGTGAACTCTACTCAACTCGCCAAATGGCCCAACGTGCCAATATTCACCTGTACTTCAAAATCCAGCTCGCAGCCCATGAAAACAAAATTAAACACCTACACTATGAAATTAAAGAAAGACCCATACAACCCCTTCACTCGGGGTACTGGATCTTCCCCTAATTCGGCCAAAATGGGCCAATCGACATCTTTTGCCTCAAGACTGACGTCAACCGCTCCATTTGAAGGCCAACATAAAACATTTCTCACAATCTGGGTTTACTCACACTTCCTCCCACTATACCCAAAACATTTTCAACACAACCCAACAAATTTGACTCTATTTAAACAAGCAAGGACACGGGAATCAACCATTTACAATCGATTAGGCACAAATTCATTTAAAATTAGGCAAAAAACACACATATGATGACTACCCAACAATATTCAACAATTAAACATCACAAGCATTTGAGTTCAACCACAAATAGAGATTGGGGTTCGGAAAACCAACATTTTATGTCGAATGAGATTTGTAAAGCTAGGCGGCAAAGTAAATCCAAATTTTGTTCCGAGCAATGATCCAAATACAAAGAAAGTAAAATGCAAAAAAATTTAAGAACTAAAATCGAGGAGAGAGTAGGGGAGTTAAAAAGGTGAGAAAATAAAGGATTTTTTAACTTAAAACTGTTTGGCCCTTTTAAAACCTTTCAGTTTGCACATGAGTCGCTGGTATAAGTCGGGCTCACCGACCCACTCGGTGATGCATCGATTGGTAATTTTTCTTGCCAAGTTTTACAGAACTCTCAGCAAGTTGGGGGTTCAAACGGCAGACGAAGTTGGGCTCGCCAACCTGTTCGTCGAGTCGCCGATGTAGCCTTTGGCTCGCCAAGTTTTACAGAGTTCCCCACCAAGCCGAGTGGTTCTAACGGAAATCCAAATTGGGCTAGCTGACCTCTTTGGCTAGTAGCTGACTGGAATTCTGGCTCTCTTAATTGCCCATTTTTCAACACTTTTTACTTTTCAACCTTCACAATCAACACCCATTATTCAAAGTAATAACTAAAACATCAAACTTTGGTTTCCTCCCAAGAAGCACCTTATTTAACGTCGTGGCACAACGGAAATACCAATTCAAGTTTCATTTTTGGGTTGGCTGTTGTGTCACTAGGCAACCCACCTTTTTTGCGTTGGATTCAATTAAGTTGAGATTTGACGCATTTGTGTCTCTAGCTACTTAATAGAGACAAAATGAGAAGTCACCGTCTAATTGAGAGTTGAGACTTCCTCCTTCATCTCTTTCAACACTTTGTCCGACCCTTCAATATTATTGAGAATCCGTACAAGCATGTCTTCCATACGTGTCACGACCCAGTGGTACCCCCTAGATGTAACAAGGCATATAAAACCCTGAAAGGCTCCATGTAAGCCACTTAGAATATCCTAACATAAACCATCAAAACAATAATAGTAAAAATGCATTTTCAAGTCTAAAATTTTCATGAAGGCAGAAGTGAAAACTTGTCTCAATGAGCCATCTATTACAATAGTCGAAACAAATCGGGTCACCTCACATATAACATAATCCGAAAATGAAATACAAGAAAAGGAACTACAATGATAACGTCCATCCTTGAATCATGAGGACTTACCACAAGCAAGGAGAAATGAGCAAATCCAAGCTCTAGCCACAATGGGGACTGCCTTGAGAACCAGATCCTACACTTGGGGAAAAATGTAGGAAAATATGGGTTAGTACAAAATTGCAGTAAGTGTGATAGCCATGCATAAAAACATGAAAAACATTTTAAAAGGGACATTTTTAGTTGAATGCATGCAATTTACTAAGTGAAAGCATCATTTTGAAGATAATGGAAAAGCATAGGTCATAAGCATAATTAACTCATAAAGCATCATATCAGAAGAGGAACAAACCATAAATACCCTCAAAGCATACTTGTGCAATGCATGAATTAGATCCCATACTAAATATAACTTCTTGAGTAACTATAGTTCATAATTAATATTCTAGTTCATCCTATCCTAGTGGGATAAGCCTTACCTTACATAGACCATGTCAGCTAACCATGGAATCCAGTGTCTGCCCCACACCAAAAAAGGGTTGTCCTACTTGCCTAAGATAGAACCATACTCTTAGCTTAGGTGTATACACTAGCTAAAGACCTATGAGGGCACATAGTTAATGGGATAAGGGGATTGCTACTAGAAAACCTAGCCTCTACTAACGTGAGGGCTTCCATCCCAAGAGATTGCTCCTAGAAACCCGGCCTCTACTAACGTGAGGTATTCCATCTCATATCACTATCCACTCAGTGCTAAGCATTAATACCCACGAAGATCACATTAAGTCTTGACTTAAGTTCATACTCATGGAAAAATGTCTTGACACTCAATCTACATAACTCCTACTATAGCTCCTACATTCAATAGGTGAGAATAGCCTTTCACCCTTACAATCATCATAGTGTGAGAAAACCTTCCACATCATATCATATTCATGCATTAGTGTGTGTATGAGGATAACCATCCAACAACACAACAACTAGATCATAATCATATTCACTTTACTCTCAAAGTGTCCTTAAAACATATAAATATATCTCATAATCATGCATAATTCTCATACTTTTCCCTTCAAGGACCATAGATCATATTCAATCAACACATCTAGAATTACTACATTACACATGGATAATAACATGATTCAACAAAAACATTTACTACAAGAATAATCTCATAATATTCATCTTTCTATAATTCACCCACATCACAAGGTCATAAATTGGAAATATGGGGATTTCATGGATTATTAAGGCATTTCATCATAAAACTATAATGAATCATAAATTCAATCATAATATAAAGTAATTAAATCAATAGAATTATTTTTTAAAGTAATCCATAACTTGGAATAAAACCCTAGCTTTCGGAGAAATTTCAATCTTTGAAATTGAGTTTTGAAGGGACTCCGTGGATGAAAAATATCCATGGATGAAGGAATACCATACCATAGCTATGAATTCCAATGGAATTGAATAGAATAGCTTTCTCCTTGAAACCCTAGCTTCACCTTTCTTCTTCATCTTCCTTGGAGTTCTAGAGAGAGAATTTTTTTGGAGAGGATGAGTTCTTTTGGGATTTTAAGAATAATGGCTTTGATGACTTAAAAACCTTATATAGGTAGTCTAATTTTGTGTAAAACAATGTCATTTAATATTACTGAAATCCAGAAAACCCCATAATTCCCCTAAGTGTAACTGCCAAATGGCAGCTTCATGCCTCACCCATGCCCCTCATCGGCGGACAGTGGTTGGACCCACAACCCGTGCTGGTGAACCGTAGGTGGGTGTCTATAGATTTATCTAGGACCTTGACCCACGAATCCTTACTAACGGACCATGGTTGGACCCACGGTCTACTTTGGTGAAGCGTGGTTTAGGTTCAGAGACTCAGTTTTCAGGGTCTTGACCTACGTCGCTCACCCACAGAGCGTGGCTTGACCCACGAGGTGTGGGTGCCCTCTATGGGTCAATGCCCACACATATTTTAAGAGTACTCCTCAAGGACCCATGGTTGGTCCTTTGGGGTCGTACCTTGACATTCTAACATGCAACACTATAATGTTAGGTACGGGGAGGTATATTTACGACTCTAAACCTCATGTTAAGCTCTAGTTTAGCCTACTAGTGTTCGGAGTGTTACATCAACTCCCTCTTGGGAACATTCATCCTCGAATGACGATCTACACACTTTTCAGAATTTAGCACTTAAAACTAGCAGCCCGACATGCATGAAACGTCAAAATAATGTACAATTCAAAGAAGGAAACTTCAACTCAATCTAAAACATAATCAATGCAACATAAGGAAGTAGGAATTACTTTTAACAACCCATTATGCATGAAACTAAATATTTCTCATATTCATTGGAGGAACTACCTTCTCCAACTAAAAGCATGATCAACACAATATCGTCAACTCATCTCATGAAGTCAAATAGGCAACTCACACTAAATTCACAACAACATGAGGAACATATATCATGAAAACTCATTTTCTTACTAAACATGAATTTCTCAAGAACATGCATAAAAAAGGAAATCATGGAGAAATACATATAACACACATGACTTCCAAAACACTAAAACCCAAGAGGACTACTTACCTCAAGCGTGAAAAGGAATAGAAGGAAGGATATGAGGATATTAGGACTTCATATTGGCCTCGGCCTCCCAAGTAGTGCCCTCCACTAAATGATTTCTCCATAAAACCTTCACGGAGGCAACTTCCTTGTTCCTCCACCCCTAGACTTGCCGATCTAGAATTTCGACCGGCACCTCCTCATAAGCGAGATTCTCTTTAATCTCTAAACCCTCTAAGGGTACTATGGTTGATGGATCCCCAATACATTTCTTCAACATGGAGACATGCACCACCAGATGCACTAATGCCAACTTATTTGGCAAGCCTAACTCATTTGCAACTTAGCCCACATGCCTTAATATCGATAACATAGGTACTAAGTTTCCCCTTATTTCCAAACCTCATAACACCCTTCATGGGAGAGATTTTCAAATAAACCCAATGATGGACATCAAGTTCTAAATCCCTTCTTCTAAAATCGGCATATGACTTTTGCCGACTTTGGGTCGTTCTCAACCTCTCTCTAATTACCCAAATCTTCTCAATGCTGGGCCTAGGAGAGCAACTTCCCCTACTTCAAACAATCCTAGAGGAGACCTACATCTCCTACCATAGAGAGCTTCAAAGAGGGTCATATCAATACTCGAATGGTAATTGTTATTATAGGCAAACTCAACTAACGACATATTGTCATCCCAATTACCTTTAAAATCTATCATGCATACCCTCAACAAGTCCTCTAAAGTCTCAATAGTGTGTTCCGCTTGACCATCCGCTTGAGTGTCAAAAGCTTTATTAAGCTTCACCTTAGTACTTAGCCCCTTTTGGAAGGACTTCCAAAACTGTGAAGTAAATTGGGGACCTCGATCCGAAATGATAGAGAAGGGAACTCCATGTAACCTTACTATCTCCTTCAAATACAATTTAGCATATTCTACTACCGAGTAGGACATCTTGACGGGAGTAAAATGAGCAGACTTTTGGTCCATTATTACCCATATCGAGTCATGTTGCCTCCTTGTATGTGGCAAGCCTACAATAAAATACATGTTCACATCTTCCCACTTCCAAGTAGGAATAGGAATATCTTGTGACAAGCCTCCCGACCTTTGGTGCTCAACCTTAACTTGTTGACAAGTAGGACGTTTGGCCATGAATTCCGCGATGTCTTTTTTCATCCCATTCTACCAATAGACTTTCGCAGGTCATGGTACATCTTGGTGGCTCCCGAGTGAATAGAATACAAAGAACTATGGGCTTCTTCTAAAATTTTCTCTCTCAAGCCATCAACATCCGAAACACATAACCTAACTTCATACCTCGATACCCCATCTCCACCTTGGGAGAAAGCCTCAATGGACTTTTTGAGTATAGCCTCTTCAACTCAACCAAGATAGGATCAAGGATTTGCTTAGTCTTCACATCCATCACAAAAGACAATTTAGACCCATTATGAACCATGACACTACCCTTGAGGGAATCGACTTGTTGAACACCTAGTCGGGCCAACCTTTGCATGTCACGAACCAACTCTTTCTTTTCATCCTCTACATGAGCCACACTACCCATTGACAACCTACTAAGAGCATCCGCTACAACATTAGCCTTGTCGGGGTGATAAAGGACACTCATATCGTAATCCTTTAATAACTCTTACCCCCTTCGTTGTGGAAGATTCAAATCCTTTAGACTAAACGCATATAAAAGACTTTTGTGATCGATGAAAACATCCACATGGACCCCATACAAATAATGCCTTCATGTATTTAAGGCAATCACCACCGCCACTAATTCAAGATCATGGGTCGGATAATTCTTCTCATGGACCTTAAGTTACCTTGAAGCATAGGCGATAACTTTACTGTTTTGCATAAGCACACATCCCAACCCAACTCTAGAGGGATCACAATACACCACAAAACAATTTGTACCCTCTGGTAAGGTCAACACCGGAGCAGAAGTAAGTCTATCTTTCAATTCTTGGAAGATTTTCTCACAAGCCTCCAACCACTCAAACTTAGCCTTCTTTTGAGTCAAAGCCGTCAACGGAGAAGGAATGGAGGAAAACCCCTCAACAAACCTCATATAGTAACCGTCCAAACCCAAAAAGCTTCTAATGTTAGAAGGAGTTAGAGGTCTAGGCCAACTCTTGACCGCATCCATCTTCTTAAGACCTACCTCAATACCCTTTATTGACACAATATGACCACGGACCTTAACCAAAATTAACACTTGCTAAACTTTGCAAAGAGTTGTTGGTCCTTAAGAACTTGCAACACAATTTTCAAATAGTCCACATGTTCATTCTCACTCTTTGAGTAGACCAAGATATCATCGATAAACAAAATCACAAAAATGTCTAAGTATTACCTAAACAGTCTATTCATCAAATTCATAAATACCACCGGAGAATTAGTCAACCCAAATGACATAACCAAAAATTCATAATTACCATACGAGGTTCTTAAGGTCATCTTTTGAATATAATCCTCTCTCACCCTCTATTGGTGATAACCCAAATGAAAATCTATCTTAGAGAAATATCTATCCCCTTGAAGTTCCTCAAACAAATCATCCATTCTCAGAAGGGGAAATTTATTCTTGATGGACACTTTATTCAAATGATGACAGTCGATGCACATTCTAAGAGACCCATCTTTCTTCCTAAAATAATAATACCGGAGCACCCCATGAAGAGATACTTGGTCGGATAAAAGCCTTATCTAGCAAATCCTTTAATTACTCTTTTAATTCTTTCAACTCGGCCGGAGCCATTCTATAAGAAGGAATAGAGATAGGTTTCATATCTGGAAGAAGGTCAATACAAAAATCTATTTTCCGCTCGGGAGAAATACCGAGTAAATTATCAGGGAAAACTGCCGGAAACTAATTCACTACTGGAACCGACTCTAGAGAAGGGTTTTTGGACTCAACATCCATCACTCTAACAATATGGTAAATAGACCCTTTGAAGATCATTTTCCTACCTTTAAGACAAGAGAAAAATTGACCTCTAGGGATAGAATTTCCCCCCTTCCACTATAAGATAAGATCATATGGAAATTGGAATCTGACCACCCGAGTCCTACAATCGATAGAGGCATAACATGCATGCAACCAATTCATAACCAAAATCACATCAAACTCTAACATGTCTAACTCCACCAAATCCACCAAAGTAACTCTATGGGACAAGGAAATGGGACAACTTCTATAAACTCTCTTAGCCACTACTGAGTCACCAACCGGGGTAGAGACCGAAAAAGGTTCTACTAACACATCGGACGGTATTTCAAACTTCATGGCCACAAAAGGTGTCATAAATGACAAAGTAGCACCGGGATCTAGCAAGGTATATACATCAATATAAAATACTTTTAACATATCGGTCACCACATCCGGGGAGCTCTCTTGATCACCTCAGGGTTGAAGAGCAAAAAAGCGGTTTTGCTTTAATGCATTGGAGTTTGAACCGCTTAGAGCAGCTTGTTTTCCTTATTTCCCCTTATCCATGAGCACCGGAAAATCTCTCATCTTGTGGCCACTCTTTCCACAACCATAGCACCCATCTGAGCCAACTAGGCACTTGCCATTATGTTTTCTTCCACATTTTGCACAATTGGGCCTAGCCACATAAGAAGCACCACTATAACCTCCCTGAGGTTTAGGGTTATAGACCCTATCCTTATTGACCCTTGGGAGAGAAATAGAGGAGCCTTGGTTGGAGAACTTTTGTTTGAACCTTTGTCGACCTTGTCCTTTGGACTTAGCATTGGAGAAGTTCCCATCACGGTCCTAGCTATTTTTGCCTCCCTATTCTTTCTCTTGACTTTCTCTTCCTCTTTTTTTTGGGCATACACCATAAGATGTGAGATATCTATATCTTGACGGAGCATTGCTGAATGACATTCTTTTACTACCATGTCGTACACACCCGTCAAAAACCTACTCATCAAATCCCTCGGATCCACCACCTTATTCGGAGGATACTTGAACAATTGAGTTAATTTTAGGAATACACTTTCACGCTCATGCTTCCTTGGTGACGGTTAATGAATTCCTCCACCTTATCTTCCCTTAACTCTGGGGAAAAGAATCTATCAATAAATGCCGATTTTAACGTTTCCCATTCAATCGGGCCCGCTCCAACGGGTCTTCCCTTCTTCCACAATTCATACCATACTTGAGCAACATCCTTTAGTTGGTAGGCGGATAGCTCCGCCTTCTCTTCAAAAGACACCCCCATAATATCAAGAACTTTATAAGCCTCATCGATATCTTCCACTAAAGATACATGAAATTTGGAAGGGTTCATTCTAACAAAATCCCTAACCCTTGAAACAATCGAATTCACATTAGGATTCACTTGAGTTACAACATCTCTATTGACATGAGCCATCATAGCTTGAGCTTGAGCAGTCAAAGCTTGGGCCAACATTTTAAAAGCCTACCTAATCTCCAAATCTCACTTAACTGAAAGGATTAATCGAAGGTTTGTTAGCTTGATCTCAAGTAGTCAAAGCTTAGGTCAACATTTTTAGTTTAATGCATGCAAACTAAGTTAAAGCGTCATTTTTAAGATAATGGAAAAGCATTAGTCATAAGCATAATCAAATCATAAATCATCATATCATAAGGGGAACATACCATAAATACACTCAAGGCATACTGGTGCAATTCATGAATAAGATCCCTTACTCTCACCCCTACTAAGTAAAGCTTCTTGAGTAACTATAGTTCATAATTCATATTGTTGTTCATACTGTCATAGTGGGATAAGCCTTAACCTATATAGACCATGTGATCTGAACATTGAATTTGGTGTCTACCCCCACACCGGAAAAAGGGTTGTCCTACTTACCTAAGGTACAACCATACTCTTAGCTTAGGTGGATCCACTAGCTAAAAACCTATGAAGGAACATAGTTTATGGGATAAGGGGATTGCTACTAGAAAACTCCACCTCTACTAACGTGAGGGCTTCTATACCAACAGATTGCTCCTAAAAACCCGACCTCTACTAACCTTAGGGCTTCCATCTCACATCACTATCAACTCGGTGCAAAGAATTAATACCCACGGAGTTCACATCAAGTCTTGACATAAGTTCATACTCATGGAAGAATGTCTTGACACTCAATCCACATAACTCCTACTATAGCTCATATATTCAATAGGTAAGAATAGGGTTTTAATTTTAGAATCATCACAGTGTGAGAAAACCTTTCACATCATATAATAAATATACATAAGTATGTAAGTGGTATAACCTCCGACAACACAACAACCAGATCATAATCATATTCACTTTACTCTCAAAGTGTTCTTAAAACATATACATATATCTCATAATCATGCATAATTCTCATAATTTGCCCTTCAAGGACCATAGATCATATTCAATCAACACATATAGAGTTACTACATTATACATGTATAATAATATGATTCAACTAAATAAATTACTACAAGCATAATCTCACAATATTCATCTTTCTACAATTCACCCACATCACAAGGTCATAAATTTGAAATATGGGGATTTCATGGATTCTTGGTGGATTTCATCATAAAACTATAATAAATTATCAATTCAATCATAGCATAATGTAATTAAATCAATAGAATCATTTTTTAAAGGAATCCATGACTTGGAGTAACACCCTAGGTTTTGGGGAAATTTCTATCTTTGAAATTGAGTTTTGAAGGGACTCCATGGATGAAAACTATCCATGGATGAGGGACTACCATACCTTAGCTAAGAATTCAAATGGAATTGAATAGAAAACTTTCTCCTTCAAACCCTACCTTCACGTTCCTTCTTCTTCTTCTTCCTTGGAGTTCTAGAGAGATTATTTTTGGAGAGGATAAGTTCTTTTGGGATTTTTAGAATAATGTCTTCGATGCCTTTATTTGATGATTAAAACCTTATATAGGTAGTCTAATCTAGTGTACAACGACGTTATTTCATATTAATGATATCCAAAAAACCCCATAATGCCCCTAAGTTTAACTACCAAATGGCAGTTTCAGGCCTCACCAACACCCCTCACCGACGGACCGTGGTTTGACCCACGGCTCATGCTGGTGAACCGTAGGTCGATGTATTTAGCCTTCTCTGGGACCCTGACCCACGACTCCTTACCGACGGACCGTGGTTGGACCCACTGCCCGTTCTGGTGAAGCATGGTCTTGGTTTAGAGACTCAGTTTTTAGGGTCTTGACCTATGCCCCTCACCCACAGGATGTGGCTTGGCCCATGAGGCTTGGGTTCCCTCTATGGGTCACTGTCTGTGAAAATTTTACGGTCCGCCTCAAGGACCCATGGTTGGTCCTTGGGGGTCTTATTTTGACGTTCTAACACAAAACCCAATATTTTTAGGTACGGGGAGGTATATTTACGACTCTAACCCTCATTTTAAGCTTTAGTTTAGCCTACTAGTTTTCGTTGTATTACAGTATGGAAGTTCTTCGGGTTAGCTCTTTGCTCTTCAGGCTTTTGGCATTCATGAGGTAGGACGTATCAAACTTTGTCACCATCCTTTTCCTTCCAGGTAGAATTATGATCACGCTATTCCCTGTCACAATCTCTCTATTTATCTTTTCTATTCCCAGTTGAATTTCCACCCGACCTTGGGTAATTTGAACGAAATCCTCCTCCTTGATTTGCAAAGAAGTTCACTTCCTCATTGTACAACGCTTCAAATTGTGTTTCTTCGGGGTTTAATCCACCAACACCTACATCAATGACACTCTTCAACCCACTACCCATCATATTTTTTGATAATAAATAGAGTTGGGTCATCATTTTGGCCATATTTTGGTCTCTGTCATGAACCTTCTCGATCTTCTCTTTTGTAATCCAAAAAGTGAGAGGAGACACCTGGTCCTCACGAGTGTACCACACTCTATTTATCTTGGTCATGCCATCAAGGAGTTGAGACTCTACTTCATAGGGTCGTTGCATTATACCTCCGGGAACAAGTTGATCAGTAACTCCTTTGTTCACCAAGTCAAGACTCCAATAGAGGTATTGTAGCAATATGTGGTTTGGTAGTCCATGAGTCAGAAACAGAAGTACCAACTTCGGAAATCTTAGCCACGTCTTGTTGATAGGTTCACCCTCCATGCGTTTGACACCTTGGATACCTGTCACGACCCAAGGCTACCCCCTAGACGTGACACAGCGTACATGACCCCGAAGGGGTCTCATACAAGCCTCATAGCATTCTTGAACTAAAAAACTAGGAAAATAAGGTGGAATTAAAACTTTTCTTTACAATCGAAGACATTTATCATAATATCAAGCAGAAGATTTTCTATACCATGTCTCAAACCATCTACAACACTTTGAATACAACTTAGGACATAGCCCATACAAAAGCTCTAAACGTAAAATGAAAGACATAAGGGACTAGTGGGTTTGTCCTCGAACTATAAGGACTCACCATATCTTCAACTCCATGCTCCTTAGAAACCTATCTTCCAAGTATAGGATATCACATCTCCAAACCATACACTTTGTTAAGAATGAAGAAATATGGGTTAGCATAATTAAGTACCAAGTATGATAGCCATGGAAAAACCATTCTTAAAATGACATTTTCTTTGAAAATCATTCTTTATGCCAATTTGAGAAAACCATCATGAACATGAGTATAAGAGGCATAATATACAAACATAACCAACATACATATCATTTCATCACTTTAGAACATAATCAACCTACAAGACATTTCATTATATTAAGCTTTCACCTCAAGTAACCCTCATGCTATACTTTGTGCAATGTATGAATAGTGTCCCATACCACCATCCACTCTAAAGTACCACATTAAGGTCACCAAAAGTGAACTTACCATTCATCCTTTCCATCCTTACACAATACTCATACATAAGAGACATAAACATTTAATAAGTCATATCAATACATTAGGATCAACATCTAGGACAACTCTAAGCTATACTTATGCAATGTATGAGTAGCATGCCATACTACTACTCACACTAAGTACTCCTTTGGAGTCACCATAAGCAAGGCACATTCATACTCAATAAATCAGGACAAGTAAGTAACTCATAATACAATCCAAATAAAGCATGCATCATAACATTTAAGCATTTAAGTCAACATTCTTCATCAACTTATTTTAGAGAGCCTTCATTCATTAGATATTAGATCATCATTCTCATTAACTTCATCATAAGAGCGCATTCATTTATGTCATCATAAGACATTAGAAAACTCACTATAGCCCTGTCAAAGCCTACTCGTACAATGCATGGATGGAATCCCATACTACCACCCACACTTCATAGAACCTCTCAAGTAACTAAAGTGGATATCTCACATGATGGGAATTGGCGTTTAACCGACATAGATCATGTGAGCTTGACATGGTAACCGGTGTCATGAAGACCCACACCATAAAAAGGTGGTCTGTTTGCCTAAGGTAAGACCGGTAACATCTAGCTTAGGTGGATCCACTATCTAGGACCTATGTGGGCACATAGTTATAGGATAGGAAGATGTTCATTGGAACTGTAACCTAACATTGGGAGATTTTCCATCTTACCATATCCACTAGATGCTTAGCCTACATTCCCATAGAGTAGTTCATTACTTTCACATTATTACACATGAGAGTGTGCCATTGGTCTACCGACCCAAAGCACATTCATTAGCACATGAAAGGGTGCTATAAGCCTACCGTTTCAAGGTACATTAGTTAAGAAACCTCATTAACTCCTCTTGAAAGGATTCCATTGACCTACCGGTTCAAGGTTCATGATTAACATTCATGGAAAGGTTCCATGAGTCTACCGATCACAAATTTCATTAACCTTATTCATAGAAAGGTGCCATAAGCCTACCAATTCAAGTTATAACATCACGTTATAGAAACCCTTCACATTCCATCACCTTCACATCACATTATCATGACTGTTTATTGAGAATATGCTTTCAATAATAACACAATTACTTCTAAACATGATCATAGTTCTTCAATTGAGATCACATACATATCCTTCACATCATAATCATACATAGATCCTTCATGAACTTGCCTTTCAAGGCCATGAACTAACATCAACCCATAAATCTAAGTTACTACAATAGATAAGGAAATTGACATGATTCAATAACTAATTCAATATAAACATAAACAATTCATCATACTTCCATGATCAATCAATTCCCAATCACAATTCACAACTTAAGAATTTGGGGAAAAACATGGGTTCATAGGAGAAATCATCTTAATTCATCAATGATTCAACATTCTATACATAATTCATCATATGAAAGCTTTTGAAATCGTTTTGGAATAGAACCGATGCATAGATTGAAATCTAGGGTTTTTGGGAACTTTGGAGACTTCAAATCACTTTAGAAATTGGCTCATTGAAAGAAACTAAGTCAAGGTTGAAGACTACCATAACTTTTATGGAAGAACTTCATGAAAATAACTTGAAAAGGTTGAAAACTTGACCTTCAAAGCATGCTTCCTTCACCTCCAATGGAGGTTTCTAGGGAGAGAAGTTTTGGAGAGGTGGGTTTCTAATTTGAGTGATTTGGAAGAATGAATAAGAAAAGGTGTTTTAATACTTTTAAACCCTTAAAATACCTTAATTAATCAATAATAACCATCCGTTAACTTAACTAACCTTAAAATGAATTTACCAATTTAACCCTCTTTTGGCCGAACCCTTGACAGAATTGCAGGACTGACCTATTGACCCCCACCCACGGACCGTGCTGTCCTTTCGTGGTTCATGACTGAAACTCACCTTTTGGGACCTTGACCCACGGGGCATGTATGGACCTACAGGGCGTAGGTCCCATCTATAGTTCACCAAAACTTGGGCAGATTTTTGGTTTCTTGGGGTCTTGGGGGTTAGGCTTTAGGCTCCTCCTCAAGGACACCTAGGGTGGTCCTTTGGGAGTCGTACCTTGATGTTTAACCCCTAAACCCCTCAACTATAGCTCGGGACAACATTTTACCACCTCAAACCTCACATCAACTCAAAGACACACTAGTTAGGCTCTAGTTTCACCTATTCATTTTACGGGTCGTTAAATTATCCCCCCACTTAGGAACATTCATCCTCGAATGACACTTTAAACACATTAAGGGATTAACGACTCAAGACTAGCTGCCCATCATTCATGCAACATCATATATAATTCACAAAACTAGGAGGAAACATCAATTCCATCTCAAACATACTCCATGCAACTGAAGAAAGTAGGAACTACATATACAAACTCATTATGCATGAAAACTTTAACATTTCTCATTTCATTGGAGGAATTACCTTCTCCAACTCATATCATGGTCATCATAACCTCATTAGGCACATTATGCAATTTCTCTTAAAAGCACATTTAGGCATGTTCAACAATTCACCTCATGAAGCATATAGGCAACTCATACTAAATGCAATTCAACATGAGGAACATGATTCATAAAACTCATTTTCTCATCTAAACATAAATTCATCAAGAACATGCATATCCTGAAGAGACCATGGAAACAAAATGTCACACATGGCTCCAAAAACATGAAACAAGCCAAAAAGGAACTCTTTGTCTTAGGCTTGCATAGGCATAGAAAGAAAGAGATAAGGATATCAGAACTCTCAACAGCCTTACTATTCAACATACTATCCCCTACTTAGGAGTAAACCCAACTAAGGCTTATCATGAACATAGCATAGGAACCTTAATCAAGACATTCACAACTTATAAGAAACCATCAACATACCGATGCTTTTAAACGAGGGAGGTCCTCAGTAAGTAGCTGTTACTCTCAAACAACCTCACCAACACCACCCAATGTCTCATATGAGTCTACCACACCGGGTCTAAACTCCTCAAACTCACTACAACTCTTAAGGTGAGAATATCAAGAAAGCCTAACTCATGAACAACAAGGACACTCAATGACCTTACCATCTAAGCACATTATCCCCCACTTGGGAGTAAGCCTATACAAACTCTTTAACATACCTCAAAACTCATCATGACTAAGTCAGATTCTACAAACAACACACAACCATAGAGCAACCCATTCATAATAAAGTCAACACCACAATCTATCATCTCAAATTTATCAAGTCACATAGCCATAATTGGCATCACAACCAATCTTCCTCCTTCACTCCTTCTAGCATAAGCCCCTTCAAGTGGTCATACACTACAGACCATCGGATAAGGAATAAGAGAGTGACATTATAGAATTAAACTCTATGGAACGACTTGAAGAATGAAGAAGTAAGATTTTTCTAACACCCAATAACCTCATATTCATAAATATGACGTGCTCCACACTATGACCAAGACTACTAGATATGGTTTGAAACATCATAAAACCATTCCAAAATCTTATGCTCTGATACCTTGTTTGTCACGGCCCAAGGCTACCCCCTAGACGTGACACAACGTACTTGACTCCGAAGGAGTCTCATACAAGCCTCATAGAATTCTTGATCATAAGAACATAGGAAAATAAGGCGGAATTAATTTTTTTCTTTACAATTGAAGACATTTTTCATAAAAGCAAGCGGAAGACTTTCTCTACCATGTCTCTAGCCATCTAAAACACTTTGAATACAACCTGGAACATAGCCCATACAAAAGCTCTATACATAAAATGAAAGACATAAGGGACTAGTGGGTTTGTCCTCGAACTATGAGGACTCACCATATCTTCAACTCCATACTCCTTAGCAACCTATCTTCCAAGTATAGGACATCACATCTCCAAACCCTATACTTTGGTAAAAATGAAGAAATATGGGTTAGCACAATTAAGTACCAAGTATGATAGCCATGCAAAAACCATGCTTAAAAGGGACATTTTCTTTTAAAATTATGCTTTATGCCAATTTGAGAAAACCATCATGAACATGAGTATAAGAGGCATAATATACAAACATAACCAATATACAAGTCATTTCATCACATTAGAACATAATCAACCTACAAGACATTTCATTACATTAAGCTTTCACCTCAAGTAATCCTCATGCTATACTTTGTGCAATGTATGAATAGCATCCCATACCACCATCCACACTTAAGTACTAGATTAAGGTTACCAAAACTGAACTTACCATTCATCCTTTCCATCCTTACACAATACTTATACATAAGATTCATAATCATTTCATTAGTCATATCAATACATTAGGACCAACATCTAGGACTTCTCTAAGTCATACTTGTGCAATGTATGAGTAGCATGCCATACTAATACTCCCACTAAGTACTCCTTTGGAGTCACTATAAGCAAGGCACATTCATACTCAATCAATCATGACAAGGAATTAACTCATAATACAATCCAAATAAAGCATGCATCATAACATTTAAGTATTTAAGTAAACATTCTTCATCAACTTCTTTTAGGGCACCTTCATTCATTCGATATTAAATCATCATTCTCATTAACTTCGTCATAAGAGCACATTCATTCATGTCATCATAACACTTTAGAGAAATCACTGTAGCCCTCTCAAATCGTACGCGTGCGATGAATGGATGGCATGCCATACTACCACCCAAACTTTATAGAACCTCTCAAGTCACTAAAGTGCATATCTCACATGATGGGAATAAGTGTTTAACAGACAAAGACCATGTGATCTTGACAAGTAATCCGGTGTCATGAATCCTCACACCATAAAGAGGTTTTCTACTTTCTTAAGGTAAGACCGGTAACATCTAGCTTAGTTGGATCCACTAGCTAGGACCTCTGCGGGCACATAGTTATGGGATATGAAGATGTTCACTGGAATTCTAACCTAACATTCTGAGAGTTTCCATCTACCATATCCACTCGGTGCTTAGCTTACATTCCCATAGAGTAGTTCATTACTTTAGCATTATTACACATGAGAGGGTGACATTGGCCTACCGACTAAAAGTACATTCATTAACACATGAAAGAGTGCTATAAACCTACCAATTCAAGGTACATTAGTTAAGAAAGCTCATTAACTCCTCTTGAAAGGGTGCCATTGGCCTACCGGTTCAAGGTTCATCATTAACATTCATGGAAGGGTGCCATACGCCTACCAATTCAAGTTATAACATCAGATTATTGAAACCTTTCACATTTTATCACCATCATTCATGAGTGTTAATTGAGAATATGCTTTCAATAATAACACTATTACTTCTAAACATGACCATAGTTCTTTTATTGATATCACATACATATCCTTCACATCATAATCATACATAGATCCTTCATGAACTTTCCTTTCAAGGCCATGAACCAAAATCAATCCATAAATCTAAGTTACTATAATAGATAAGTAAATTCACATGATTCAATCACTAATTCAATATAAACATAAACAATTCATCATACTTCCATGATCAATCAATTCACAATCACAATTCACAACTTAAGAATTTGGGGAAAAACATGGGTTAATAGGAGAAATCATCTTAATTCATCAATAATTCAACATTCTATACATAATTCATCATATGAAATCTTTTGAAATCGTTTGGAATTGAACACATGCATAGATTGAAATCTAGGGTTTTTGGGGAACTTTGGAGACTTGGAATCACTTTTGAAATTGCCTCCTTAAAAGAAACTAAGGCAAGGATGAAGACTACCAAACCTTTTATGGAAGAAACTCATGAAAATCATTTGAAAAGGTTGAAAACTTGACATTCAAAGCTTGTTTCCTTCACCTCCAATGGAAGTTTCTAGAGAGAGAACTTTTGGAGTGGTAGGTTTCTAATTTCAGTAATTTGGAAGAATGAATTAGAAAAGGTGTTTTAATACTTTTAAAACCCTTAAAATACCTTAATTAATCAATAATAACCGTTTATTAACTCGAGTAACCTTAAAATGAATTTACCAATTTAACCCTCACTTGGCCGAACCCTTGACAGAATTGCATGCCTGACCTACGGACCCCTACCCACGGATCTTGGGTGGGGTCACGGACCGTGCTGTCCTTTCGTGGTTCATGACTTCAGCTCACATTTTTGGACCTTGACCTATGGAGGCCATCCACGGGGTGTGGATGGACCTACGGGGCGTAGGTCCCATCCGTGGTTCACCAAAACTTAGGCAGATTTTTCGTTTCTTGGGGTCTTGGGGGTTAGGCTTTAGGGTCCTCCTCAAAGACCCCTAGGGTGGTCCTTGAGGAGTTGTACCCTGACGTTTAACACCTAAACCCCTCAACTATAGCTCGGGACAAAATTTTACCACCTCAAACCTCACATCAACTCAATGACACACTAGTTAGGCTCTATATTCACCTATTCGTTTTATGGGTCGTTACAATACTATCTTTGAGTGTCATCATCTTTGACGGAGAAAGAATCTCACATAGAATGTTGTCGTCAACTCATCCTAATTGGTGATGAAATCCCTCGGTATCTCATCTAACCATTTGGTAGCTTCATCCATTAAAGAGAATGGGAACAACCTGAGACAGACTGATTCTTGTGATATGTTCTTGATTGAGAATGGACGACAAACATCCACGATGTTCCAAATATGCTCATGGGGTCTTTATGGGCCAGCCCTTCACAATATCATTTCATTTGGAGGAGTTGTAGTATTGTGCTCGTAACATGGAAGACAACATTCCCTTCAATAGGAGATAAACGTATTGCACCATCACTACCCAATTGAATTGGGTCATTCACATCATGAAGATTCCCAATATAGTCTTGGTGGTCCACTTGGCTACCATTACTCCCGTTCACGCCCATCTCTTCCTCTGTTCAAAACAAGAAACACAAACACAAATCAAAGTAAGTCGATTCAACTACAACTAAAAAGATCAAGACTCAACTTCAGTAATAGAATTCTAAACAACACAACTCCCCAACAGCGGTGCCATTTTTTATTTAACGTATCAAATAAACCTCATCAGATTCTAGGTGTAAACGGTTGTTATCTAGTATAAAACCCAACAAAGAGTTGGGGTTGAACACATAGGGAGCGGTACATGTACTTCACTTATGAAGTTATAAAGTGGTCTAAGTGGTTGTAGGAATAGAAATTATCAAAAACATACAAACAAGTTAATGGGAGTGACAATGAATGTCAAATGGGGGGTTTTGATTTGCAATTAACATCTAAAACAAGTTTGAAAACAAGGGAAACAACAATATTAAGAGGAAATCTTGGGATGTGATCATTTATAAGCTAATTATGCTATATAGGTAATTGAAATTTAACAATAATTTGCTGAAACATTGTGGGTAGGTTGGACTATAAGTGCAACAGCTTTCTCTCGAACAACTATTATGATTCAGGTGATTTCTCTCGAACATCGACAAGTTTCACAAGATAAACAACCCAAAACCTTAATGTATCCACTCTCTCGAGCTACAAAGGTAGAATTCGATTTAGGATTCATTGTCTCGAGTTGAACCCATATCAACACAATACCTACAATCATTAATCAAAAGCTTTTGTTCCAAAACTTCTCTCTCAAGCAAGCCAAGAACTCAAAATTAGAATTGCATTTGCTACTACAATCCATATATTAAAACACAACTAATAATTAAACCCACATTAAAACAGTAATTTCACCATTAAACAACAATACACATAAGATAATTAGACAAATAAACACATGATCACACCCCAAGAATTGTGGTTTTTCCTACACATCATAAAAATAGATAAAGGATTACCAAATACATTAGCCATGATCTGGTTAAAGGTTCCCAAGTATTTATAATGGTCTAAAATGAGAAAGTTCCAAGACCCACTTGAAAATCCTCAAAATCAAGCTTCAAAACGTTTAAAGTCTACAACTAAAACTCAAAAGATGAGACAAAACTCGAAATCTAGAACTAAGGGAATAGGAACTAGAAGAACTCCCAATGATTTCATTTCAAATTTCAATTTATAGTTGCCCAATTTTTAGTCTGAAAAGGCATTAGGTGGAATAAGTCGGGCCTCGTCGAACAGGTTGGCAATCCTCCGTTTGCTCATATCCATCACAAGTTTGTGTTGGCCATATGTCCTCAGGGTTATGTGATTTTAGACGATCAAGGTTGCCATTGCGGAGTCGTTCGGCGATTTGCAGACTACCCATTTCTATCACCAAGTTGGTTCTTCCCCTGGGCTGGCACGCTAGAACTTTAGGCGGATTAAAAAGCCACTTTGCAGTTCACCGAGTGGACTTGGCGATCACCAGGATCGCTTTTTTCGCTTCTTCAGCTTATTTGCACCTTTTTTGCTCAATAGTGTCCTTCCCTTGTTCCTTAGCCTACATACGTCTAAATCAATGCTTTAACATCAGTTTATAGCATAAATTAGGCACTTGAGGACACTAAAACTATCAAAACAAAGCCCTAATGAGTCCAAATCTTGACTCATCAGAGTTTCAACCTTGATTTCCACCCTCGTTTAAGTAACTCGGGTGAGAAACCTTCTCAAGTTAAAACACTCTTCTAACCTCTTTGGGTTCACCAAACTTTTCTAGAACTTGTTTTTGTAACAACTCTATTTGGGATATCATTTTGCTAATATTCTCATCCCTCTCTTTCTCTTTGTCAAGTTGCTCTTTTGTCATTCTAAAAGTTAAGGGAGAAACTTGATCCTCTTGAGTGTACCATGCCTAATTGATCTTTGTCATGTCATCGAGGAGGGATGAGGCTACCTCAAATGATTGTAACATTATCCCTCCTCAGGCCAACTAGTCTGCTACTCCTTTGTTCACTAAGTCTAAACTCTGGTAAAAATATTGAAGTATGACATCACCCGTAAGCCCATAAGTAGGACATTGTAATAGCAACTTTTGAAATCTCAGCCAAGTTTCATGAATTGGTTCCCCTTCTACCCACTTGATGTTTTGGATGTTGTCCCACAATTTGACCATCTTTCAAGGTGGAAAAAACCTCATGTAGAACGCCTCGGTAAGAACATCCCATGATGAAATGGAGTCTCTCGGTAGCCCTGCTAACCACTTGGTTGCTTCCCCAATTAAAGAAAAAGGGAACAACAAAAGCCGCACTGATTCTTATGGAATATCCTTGAGTAAGAAAGGACTACACCACTCCCTGGCAGCAGCTCCATTTTTATTATCACTAAACTACACCTCATCTGGTACTAGGAGTAGACAATCATAATATAGTATAAAACACAACAAGTTAGTTGGGGTGGAGCCCATAGGGAGCGATACAAGTTTTAACTCAATTATGAAGTAGTAAATGTGATTTAATCAGTTGTAGGAATGGAAATTATCAAAAGCGCTTAAATAAATCAAAGGGGTGACATAAATGTCAGATGGGGGAATGGATTGTCAAGTAGCAACTAAAGCAATCACAAACAACAGGGGGAATCAAGTAATTAGAAGATACTCAGGGGCATGACCGACTAACTATCAATTTTGCTAAATGGGTGCTCGGTAATTACTAACGGTTTCTAAATTTTAGCGGGTAGGCTGGACCTTAGATGTAATAGCATTTTCTCGAACAGCTATTATGATTCAGGTGAGTTCTCTCAAACCTTAGCAAGCTTCACACTATAAACAGCCCAAAACCTCACTTTACCTACTCTTTCAAAATAACAATAAGATTAATAATCTCTAACACCCATCAGCTAAATCAGACAATTAGTCACATAGTCACACCCCCTAGTATGGGGGCTTTATATAATCATCGTAAAAAGTAAGAATTCAATACCTATTACCTTTTCAATGGTTGGATATTGATCTCCAAAAACTTAAAATGATTCAATGTAGCATCAATTACAAAACCCAATTCAAACTCTACTTGAAAGCTTCAAAACAGAACAAGAATAGTGTTTATTCATTCCGGGTATGAGTTTCCCAATGTTTTGATATGTTTTTCCTATTCAAAAAATCAATTTATACTGATTCCAAATTTGGCCTTTTGGGGAAAATCTTCAAGGTAAGTCGTGCTTCGCCGATGGGTCGGCGACTAGCCCATCGCATTTTTGTCTTGAGATTTTATCTAATATGCACTGTGACTTGAGGCGGTCTATGTCGAGGTTGCCGATGGATTCCGCGATGCACCCTTTGATCCTTTGGATAGCCAATTTGCTTGAATCTTCATTGAACGTTCTGTAAATTTTGGCGGTCTAACCTTTCTTTGTCGATCCAATCTGTGTGTCGCCGATAGGGCTTATTCCTTGCCCAATTTCTCTCATCCCTAGGACTTGTATTCTGGAACTTTGGGCAATCTAAAGAGCAACTTGGCGGTTTGCCCAATGGTCTTGGTGATCACCAGGATCACTTTTCTTACATCTTCAGCTTGTTAGCTCTTTTTTTTGCCCAGAAGTGTCCTTGACTTTCTCTTTAGCCTTCATAACTACAAATCAACATGTTAACACTAGTTTCGAGCATAAATTAGGCATTTGAGGATACTTAAACTATCAAAACAAAGCCCTAAATGAGTCAAAATCTTGGATTCATCATGTTGCCATGTTTTCATCTTGCTCTTGGTTCCTTTCCATTTGTTCCTTTGTCAGCCCAAAGTTCAAAAGAGACACATGATCTTCTCTAGCGGTTGGTTTTCTTCATCTCATCAAGAAGGGAAGATGCTATGTCAAAAGGTTTTTACATGATTCCTCCTCAAATAAGTTGGTCTGCCACATCATTGTTGACTCCGTCGAGGCTTCAATAAAAATATTGCCAAAACATATTGTCTGGTAGCTTGTGAGTTGGACATTTCAGTATCAACTTTTGCAACCTCAATCATGTCTCATTAATAGGTTCGCCATCCATTCACTTGAAGTTCTAAATATTATCCGTCAACCTAACCATCTTCGAAGGAGGGAAAACCATTCATAAAATGCATCAGTGAGCTCTTCTTAAGAAGTAATGGATTCCCTTGGTAAATCAACCAGCCACTTCGTTGCTTCCCCCATTAAAGAAACGGGGATCAAACGAAGTCGGGCTGACTCCTGAGTGATGTAATTGAATAAAATGGCCCACACACATGTAACACCCCTCAAAATGAATTAGGATGAACTACAGCCAAGAGCTAGGGTTCTATAGTGTGTCATATGTGAAATAGTTTCGTAGATGAGACTTTATGTGTTGTGAATGAGGATTTTAATGGTAGGGCATCAAGGTGTGCATTATACCTAGTATCCTAGATGACCTATAGGTGTTTGGTGGTGCATGGGAAGGGCAGCCACCAAGGCAAAAGGGCAAGCCTAAGCCAAAGGGCCAAGGCTGCCCAAGCTTGGCAGCCACTGCCTAAGAGTTCACGACCACC